>JAADVC010000010.1:0-62873 GCA_023334575.1 Pythium volutum | reverse complement strand
TTCGGGCGTGCAACCGACCTCATTCTGCGCGACCAGCGCCGTATTGAGCGCATTGCGCTGGCGCGTTTTGCATGGCGCCGGCGGCAGTGAGGGACGAATGGGGTTGCTGGCTGTGACAAGGCAGGAGCACTAAATTTTCCTCTAACCTAAGTAAGTAGCCTAGTAAGTTTTGACAAAGTGAACCAGAAACTAGCGTAATGTAGTAGATTGAGTAAAACTACAAGCCTGGATGGCTTTCGACGGGACGGCGCACTGACGGGTCCCAACAGGTTAACCATTTTCCGTATAAGTTAACGCAATCCAGTAAAATGTCAAAATCTGTCAAAAACCATGCAATGACCAGTAGCTCTCAGCTTACGCTGAGAGAATATCCGACTTCAAATCATTTTGCAACACTTTGTTGATGGTTGATATCATACTGTAAAAACGCATATTCGGTGAGAATAGGTTCGACGTGGTGAGTGTGAACCAACGCACCCACCAACCCACAAGAATCAAGATTCCGGTGAAATTTTCCCTCTTGTCGCCAGAGCAAACGACCAGGCTGAACACAAAAACGCGCCAACACAAAGGCCCGTGATAATAAAACAACCACAGAGCCCAAGTATGGGCTCCAACGCAGCCTCCTCCATAAGCTGACTCGAACACACGCACCAACAACTCCACCGCCAAGCGAAGAGGAAAACCCCCACGACCAGAAGCACAATACCGGCCAAGCAACCCCGTCGCTAAGACACCAGCAGAACCTCACGAGTCGGAGTGTGTCGGTAGGACACTGATAGGATAGCTATCACAGCTCCATGGAATACGCACCTAACAAAAAACAGAGCCCAATCGCAAAGGACGGTCACGTTTGGGTCGGACGCGCGCTTCGCGAGTACCCCGTATCGGATTCTTTGATCTGGCAGCAAACGGATATCAACCACAAGCACGCGCAACGCTACAGTGTCTTTGTCCATAGTGACTTGAGCTTTGCTCGGATTATATCCTAGGTACTGCGCACCTCTGACACGAATGACTGGAACGTGGGCGAACACCACAGCGAATTTCCGCCCAGCACATCGCGAGATGCAACGTTACGTGCGTTCACTTAAACTGAACGCATCACCAGTCGCCGCTGATTTGAAACTGGAGCAATGGCAATCGTGATGAAGAAAAGAGTGTGCGAGAAGAAACGTGTGTATCAATAACGCCTGGCCAACACCGACAGTAGCCCTCCATTGTGTATGATCACCTGTGGAACCTTTGGATTGGCTCGACAAGAGATTATGTCGTCCCGGCTGAAAGTCGTCAGTCTATTGGCAACGGTTCAATGATAGGGCCTGCCGGACAGAGAATACTTTTCTGCTGACAAAAACGAAATTGGCTCGTTGGGATTTTTGACCCAACTCACAACAAGAGGAGGGCTTGAAGGCGAGAGATGGGTTGGTTACAACGACTGCATCGTATGTTAGCCACCGTGCGTCGTCTGTCAATACTAGTGCCTTGACAAGGTACCACGTGTGCGTGCTCAACGTATCGACAGCTATTAACAGCCTGCAGTCAGGTCTTACGCCACCACTACACAGATCCTCTACAGCATGGCGGCATCGCTAGAGAACCCCAGCTCGCTCGTCTTTTCCCACTCGCGCTTGAGCGACCGCAATTCGTACGCGACTCGCATGGCCGTCGGACGCACCACAGGATCCTGCGAGAGACAAAGCCTCGCTAGCGCGCGAATCTCAGGTGGGCATGCTTCCGACAAAGTCGGTCGCAACGCACCACGAGCAACCAGCCCCATCATGGCCGGTTCCGCCATGGCATTCCCAGTCGGGTCGTGGACATCCTCGTACGGCGTCTTGTGGGTATCAAGCTCACACAGCAACACGCCGAACGCGTACATGTCGCTGGCTGCGTCGTAATCCGTAGAGCCCGACAAGATCTCGGGAGCGAGCCAGCGTGCACTGCCGACGCCGTCGGTTGTCATGGTGTTTTGCTCGGACGCGAAGCGCGCACTACCAAAGTTGCTCAGCTTGGGGTTCATGTCTTCGTCCAGCAATACGTTGCGCGTTCGCAGATCACGGTGCAGAAGCGGCGGATTGAACGAGTGCGTGTATACGAGCGCTTCGACGATATCAATAGCCATCTTCAGCTTGGCTATCGACCACGACAACTCGACGGGTGATGTAGTATGGAGGCAGGTTTGAAGGTCTCCGTTCGGCATGTAATCGTACAATGCCTGCACGTCCGTCTCGTTGGTCCACGCGACGCCCACGAGCCCGAGAATCCGTGGGTAGTCGAGCCCGGCAGCGATCACAATTTCGTTCGTAAAGTCGGTGACGTGCTGAGACGCGGCAGCCGACGGGACCAGTCGCTTGGACGCCAACAGTCGTGTCCCCCGGAACTTGACGAGCCAGACAAGGTCCGTGGAAGTGGAGCCAATGGGCCGCACGTCTTCCAAGTCGCCGAGTCGGATCCGTCGGGACGTGAACAGATCGCGCACAGTCTCATCCTGTATCGCCGCGCACGCAGCCTCGAGGGAATCGGATGTATTGATCGAGCTGTTGGTCTTCATGGTCGCGACCTCGTGGTAGGAGGTCGAGTCCTTGGTGCCGGTGCGTCGTCGGTGACGTACCAACAGGATCGCGAGAGCGAGAACCACGACCGCCGCGCCAACCGAGAGCGATACGATCAATGTGCGCTGGCTCTTGCCGCCACCCGTCGCGTCGCGCTGCGGAAGCAATGAGGACGCGTCGTCCTTGCCGTCGTTCGTGCCGTTCGTTTGCTTCTTGCTTGCCATGTCGTCCAGCGCAAACCCGGCGCTGTGCTTGAAATACGCTTGCACTTTTGTGCCAGCGACCACGATATCTGATGCCGCAATCACCTTTTGCTGCGCGTTGAACACTTCGTATTGTGCGTCCGGGAGCTGCCACGCCGGGAATCCTTGAAGATCGACCAGTGTTCCAACTGGCACTGCGACAGCAGTGCTGAGATCGACATCTTTGCGGTCGAGAACGAGGCCGACGACGGCGCCAGGAGACGATAAGCTGATCGGCCCGGCCACGTAGACCACAGGCGACGGTGGCGTCGTTAATGGCTTGTCGATCTTGAGGCGTATCGAGTTCAGAAACGCCAACTGGGTCTCAGAGACCACGACGGCGGCGATGGGGTTCTCGTTGAGATACCTTCAAAATGATCGAATAGATACGGTAAGTGCGCGGAACCGACACCCCAAGAAAGTACAGCACACGTACAGTTCTTGCAGTTTGCGCATCGAGTAGACGGCCTGAGGGATCGTACTCAAGTTGTTTTTATTGAGGTACCTACCAGAAAGAAAAACAGTTAGCCGTGGCATTTTGCAGCACTGTGAGTAACCGGCCGAGAACGTACAACGATTCGAGTGCGGGCAGGTAGGCTTCGAACGACGTCAAGGAGTTCTCCGTCAAGTAGCTGGTGACAACATATCATGGTGAGCCGCATACTACATCAGAAGCCGATCATAGTGAGACGTACATGGACGTGAGCTCGGGCAGAGAGATGTTCTGGGATACGGTCGTCAAGTAGTTTTGCTCCATTTTCCTATGAGCAAAGCGCCGAGTGAGTACCCGTCAATCCGTACAAACCGCTCAGTATGCAACGTACAAGCTCCTCAGATTTCGCAGCGCCGACAGATCGTGAGGTTCGACTTGCATTCGCGTGTTGCCGAGGTTGAGATCCATGAGCCCCATTGACATTGTGCTGAGTAGATTCGCGGTCGCGAGCTGCTCGCCAATGTCGCAGTTGACAATCCAGACCGACGTCAAGAAGGGCGACTGTGCGAGCATCGACGGGTCGATCTGGACCTTGACGGCTTGGCCCCGCGTACCGAATTCACTGGATCCACCCACAATGGAGCTAAGAGGAAGAGATATTGAGAGAGAGGGTGTGCGTGAGTGAGTGATGATCCAACAGTTCGAATGCGTCCGACGTACAGTTCGGTGAGTGCGGGGTCGAGCCGAAGCATCCCAATGGCCTCGACAAATTCGTTGCTCTCCACTGGATCGCCACCAGTGCCTGTACCGATGGCGTTGGCCACTGGAGCGAACGATGGACTGGATTGCGAAGCGGGTTGCGGGGTGGATCCTGTGGTTGTTGGGTTGGCTGGGGCGCTTGGAGCTACAGTCAACGGACTCGATGGACTCGATGAGCGGGACGGGTTGGACGGCGGTATGGGTCCTGGGGCGGGCGTTGCATTCGGCTGTGGAGCTGGCTGGGGTCCTGGCCGGGGAGGGGGCTGGGGAGCGGGCTGGGGGCCTGGCTGGGGAGCAGGTTGGGGAATGGGTTGAGGAGCGGGCTGAGGAGCGGGCTGGGGCCCCGGCTGTGGACCAGGCACTTGGCTTGGTACTGGGTTAGGCGCTGGGTTGGGTGCTGGGTTGGGCCGCGGCGGGTTCGTCGGTGGATTGGTAGTTGGTGGCGGATCGGTAAAGTCGACACGGCTCGGAATGGGAATGGGCAAGAGGCGTCGCGGCGGGGGAGTCTCGGACAGCCTTCGGCTACGTGCGCCATTCGCCTTCTGATCGTCGCCCGGAAGCGTGATGCGGAACCGCGCTTTCGTGCCCTGGTAGTCAATGCGGTACGCGAGTACGTCGCAGGACTGGCCAGTACGGCTCGCACACTGCGTCATGTCCTTGACCGATCCAGTCTGACAGGGAGACGATTGGCCGGCGCTCTGGTCATTGACGAGACACACCGTGTTTGCATCGTAGGTCAGGCCGCGGCAGTCGGACGATAGCGTTCGATACGGCGGGTCGCATCGTCCAGTGGCGGCTGTCATATTGGGGGTGAGCACTGCAAGCAGTACCAGCAGCGCGCTCGCCCATCGCAGTCGCGTTGGAGATAAGCGGCAGAGGCTCATGGCTGCACGAGAGAGAAGTTTAGACACTGGCGCAGAGCGATCTGTCAATCCGACCAGGTGAGGCTCAGGTTGTTGAGTGGATGGAGTCGCACCAGGTGCATCTTGATCTGATCGATTGACGGCACTTCTAGAAATCGATGAACCTCGCATAATCGGTTCGTTTATACTCCAAAAGACCCCACAATCACTCTATAAACACATAAGTTGGTGACATTTGAAATATTCTTGGTACTTCTAGTTCGCATAGAATCGCGGGCCGTGTGGTTGCAAGTGAACCCAAGAAACGACGGGATCGCCTTGCATAAAAAGGGTTTGGGTTCACTACCCAGAAAGCCAGGCACCCACCCAGTGAACGTACAGTGCCATGCCCAATGCTGCACCAAGCGGATCGTGGCGGCCATCGATTGCGTCAAATAAATAGGCGCAGTCCTACTGGTATATCGCCACTGTGAGGGGCATGTTGACGTTTCATTTCGTTTGATCAAGCTCAAATATCCCGCCCATTTTCGGTACCAGGATCTTTATGTAAAGGAAAGGCAGAATGGCTTATTCCTCCCACTCGCGCAAGAGCACACGCAGCTCGTACGCGACTTGCATCGCCATCGGTCGTTCACGAGGGTCTTGTGACACGCAGCGACTCGCCAGTTCACGAATCTGAAGTGGACAATCCGCCGAAAAACTCGGTCGGAGCACGCCGCGTGTCACGCGCTCCAGCAGTGCAGTCTCAGTCATGGCGTTCCTGCTGGCGTCACACACGTCCTCATACGGCGCTGCGTGCGTGTCCAACTCGGACAGCAGCACGCCAAACGCATACATGTCACTGGCCGCATCGTAGTCGGTTCTGCCCGACAAGATCTCGGGTGCGAGCCACCGCCCGCTGCCGACGCCGTGAGTCGTCATGGTGCTTTGCTCGGACCCAAAGCGAGCTTGACCAAAGCTACTCAGCTTGGGCCTCATGTCCTCGTCCAGCATTACATTGCGCGCACGTAAATCGCGGTGAAGAAGCGGCGGACTGAACGAGTGCGTGTACACGAGCGCCTCGACGATATCGATGGCGAGCTGGAGCTTGGCAGTTGGCCACGACAGCGACCCCGGTGGCGCTATTTGCTGGAGGTACGTGGCCAGGTCTCCGTTCGGCATGTATTCAAAAAGCACCTGCAAGTCAGACTCATTGGTCCATGCGACGCCGGCGAGACGTGTGATACTTGGATGATCCAAATCCGCGGCGATCATGACTTCGTTGACAAACTCGGCCATGTGCTGGTTTCTTGAAGACGACTGGATCAGTCGTTTGGACGCGAGCAGCCCAGAGCCGCGCAGCTTGACGAGCCAGACCACCGAGGTCGAGCCTGCGCTGATGGGTCGCACGTCTCCCAGGTCGACGACGCGGATGCGACGTGACGTGAAGAGATCCCTCACGTGCTCGCCGCCCTGCGGTGCTATCACGGATGCTCCACCAGACTCCACAGTGCCGTTTGGTTGCTTAGCCTTGGAGTCTTCCACCACCAGTTCGAACGACGTATCCGAAGCGGCGTCTCGAGGGCTCGACAGCGTAGAGGCCGAACTAGTGGATGCCTTGATCGTGCGGCGTTGGTGACGTACAACGAGAATCGCTATCACCACGACGGCAACCGCCGCAACGAGAAGAAGCGACAACGTCAGTGTCTTGCTGTTGCCGCTGCCACTCGCGACGACGGCAGTCTGGGTGTCGAGCGTCGGCACTGATTGTGCGGCATTTGCTGGGGCTTCTTGGCCGCCCACGACGGGCGACGCGATCGATGTAGTGTTCGGGTTCGGAATCGGCCTCGAGTCGCTGGGCTGGCTTGGGTTAGCGCCTGGTGTGCGTTGCACTTCGCTGGCACTTGGTTTAAACACGTTGTCGTAAATGACTTTTTTCGCATCCTTGGGCGCCGCCTTCGCCGCTCCATTGGATGATGCCACGACCACTGCAGCAGCCTCAGCAGCTGCCGCCGCCTTGTACGGTTGCACTTTCTTGCCGTCAATGACAACGTCCGATTTTGCGATCACTTGCTGTTGTGCCGTGAAGATAGCAAAGTCGGCGTCGGGCACCTTCCAGACTGGGATGCCGTTGAGGCTGGTGAGCGTTCCCACGGGCTTGGCGACCGTGCTGTTGAGGTTGACCGTGGTGTCGTTGAGTGATGGCAGCACAGGTGAGGACGCGACAGGCGTTGGCGTGGCGGACCCTACCGGCGCGGTGGTTGTCACTGGCGCCATTGCGGCTCCTGGTTTTGGTACGAACACGACTGGCGGTGGTGGTGGCGTTACAGGGCTGTCCATTGTGATGCGTACCGCTGACAGAAACTTGTACTGAGAGTCTGAGACCACGAGTGCAACAATCCGATTCTCCGTGAGATGTCTGGCGTCGGAAGAGCGTGTGAAGAGAAAGATCAGTTCACTGTAGGACGCAGCGCGAGCTTGAAGGGACGTACAGTTCTTTCAGCTTGCTCATGGAATACACGGCTTCTGGGATGGTGTCAAAGTAGTTCTTGCTCAGATACCTACGAATAAAACATGAACGATTAGATTCTGACTTGTAGGCTACCACCAGATTGCGGTCGCACGTACAGTGACTCGAGCATGGGTAGCTGGGCTTCGAGACCTGTCATCATGTTGTCGGTCACGTCCCTACGTTTGCAAATAGTGTTCGCAGTCAGCTACGAGATGGTATAGGAGGTTTTCCGACCGCGACTCCATCTCACAGCAGAGTGAGCTTCGGGAGAGACACCTTGGACGACAGGGTAGACAGAAAGTTCTGTTCCATTTTACTGCAGAGCGAATAACGACCGAGTTAGTACGTGCCTCCATAGGCAAACCTTGTTGAAGACGTACAGGCTTCGGAGATTCTGCAGCGCCGATAGATCACTCGGCTCGTGTCGCATCATGGTGTTACGAAGGTTGAGTTCTAGGAGTCCGCTTGGCATCTTGCTCAAGTAACTTCCAGAGGCGAACTGGTCTCCCAAGTTACAGTTGAGAAGCGATAGCGACGTGACTTGCGGCGACTGCGCGAGCATGAGCGGGTCGATCGATAGAGTCGCGAC
The DNA here is from genome assembly GCA_023334575.1 of Pythium volutum. Taxonomy (NCBI): domain Eukaryota; phylum Oomycota; class Peronosporomycetes; order Pythiales; family Pythiaceae; genus Pythium; species Pythium volutum. The sequence goes on along the minus strand of JAADVC010000010.1, from coordinate 54,941 downwards.
TTGCGCTCTCGTGCCAAACTCGTTGCGTCCACCGATGATTCGCCTGCGCATGGGGGAAGCACAACAACCAGGATTAGCCGCATGAGAAGAGCTGCTTTCGAGCAAGCACAGAGTGGACGTACACATCCTTGAGGGCTGGATCGAGACGCAGCTCGCCGATCGAGTCGACAAACGCATTGCTTTCGACGCGTCCGCGCGGGACGGGCGTTTCTGCAGGAGGTACACTGGGAGAAGTAGTCGGGCGCTTTTCAGCAGTCGGAGGGTTGTCTGTGATCGGGGACGGGCTCGGCGTCGGGTCTGCATCCACTCGGGTACCTCCGTTGGGTTGCGTTTTAACCGGCTTGCCCGGCTTGCCAACAGGAGGGATAGGTGTGGGTTCAGGTGCGTCCACCACGGGGGTCGCGGTCGGTGGTGGCGTTGTGTTCACGATGGGGATGCCACTCGGTGGTAGGGATGTAAACACGACGGGGATACCACTTGTCGGGATCGGGAGCGCTGTCGCTGCTGGGGACGTCGTCGCGCTGGGTGCGTCGCCATCGATTTCTGGCAGTCTTCTACCATCAGTGTCGATTGCGCGGAGACCTCGAGAAGGTGGCCACGCGACACCAAGGGGAGTGTCATCATCCGCAACGAGTGCACGACGGTCATTTCCCCTCCAGTCGTTGTCGCTCGTGAGGAACGTGATGTGGAACCGTGCTTGCGTGTCCTGGTACTTGATGCCGTACGAGAGCACGTCGCAGGACTGATCCGTGTACCGCGCACACTCCTTCAGTACGGGGGTGTACCCGGCTCGGCATGGCGTCGGAAGACCAGGGGTGCTTTGGTCGATCACGAGGCACGCTGTGTTGGCATCGTAGGTCCCTCCACGGCAGTCCGACGAGAGCGTCTTGAACGGCGCGTCGCATTGGTATGCCTCTGTCGCAACTGGCGCGAGCAGCAGGAGGAGGGCCGATGCGGAGGTCGCTGAGCGCATTTTACTGTCTGTGTCGAGTACGCAGTCTTGTCAGTTGCAGCGTCAAATTGACAATGACAGCGAGTGCCTAGAACTCGCATCAGAATCTATCGAGTGGGAAGCATGATCCCGAAGTTATGTGCATGTATCAGACGGACTAAGGTCACGAAAGTCTGGTTGTTGCGAACTGCGAGGCCGCAGAACCATTGGACGGTGGTTCCACTCACTGCAACGCTTCCTCAGAACCGATACAAATCATCCACACTAACGCCGAGCGCGACACATCATGTCATGTGCAGTGCTCCGTCTTTAGGGACGTTATGGAGAGACCAAGGCTTGAACTCCATTGCCCACAATTTATTGTAGGTGCCATTATTGTGGAGAATGGCCCATAGCCGGGGCATTGTACCGGCAATGTGCAACTGTTGACTCAAGCAACTTCGCTTGAGATGCTGAGTTTCTTTCTGTGCATAACCAGTGCAGCCAAAACTGCAAACTTGTCAAGACCAATTTTGGCAAACACACAAACCACACACACACACAAAACGACCTGAAAACAGGTTCAAGACCGTGGCTAACGCCCCCCCAAAAGTGTATCTCATGCGGCACGAACAAGTTGAACATGTAAACGAAGGGCTAGAAGTGGATAGACGGAGGCAACTGATAGAAATTTTGAAGGTGTGGAGGCGCGGCATAGTCTGCGTTTTTGCCGCACGTTTTGGGTGCGCGCTGGCTGCTGTAGATAGCTGTCCAGCGCGGCAAGCTCTGCCGAGCGGCCATGCGTCCAGTGGAAAATGTTCTGCACCAGCCATAGTGGGTTTAAATACCACTGTAGTGTGCATACATATCACTCCACATCGAGAAGAATGGGTTGTGCCTTGCTGCTGACCTCCAAAGTTAGATGCACGGACAGAGAACTGGTGACGATGCACAATATAGATTAGCCAAGGCTGTCTAAATGGCTTTGAGTCAACGGAGTCGGGTTCTCGCAGGATGTGAACTGGACTATTCTTTGACTACGACACAGACTAGGTAAGCCGTTGGATTTTCTCCTCACTGTATAGCTGCGGCTGGGACAGCGACGCTATCATTGATTGACCATGCACTGCTTCGTCGAGACCAAACGTACCGCAGAGTCGTAGGACGAGTGCATATCGCCATATTGAGAGCGCTAGATATTGCTGTGCATCATCGTGACGCGTTGGGAATGATCCGCTGGTCAATACAGTACCTGCACCAGTGCGCAACTCCTATCGCATACATTCTAGTCTTGACTATCACCCGCACTCGCGCAAGAGTAATCGTAGCTCATACGCGACTTGCAACGCTGTCGGACGGTCACGAGGGTCTTGCGACAAGCAGCGACTCGCTAGCTCAAAGATTTGTGGTGGACAATTCGCCGAGAACGTTGGCCGCAGCATACCGCCAGATACCAACTCGAGCAGAGCGGTCTCGGACATTGCGTTCCCGCTGGAGTCACGGGTATTCTCAAACGGCATTGCGTGGGTGTCTAGCTCACAGAGCAGCACATCAAACCCAAACGCATAAATATCGCTGGCCGCATCGTAGTCGGCGCTACCTGTCACGATCTCTGGAGCAAGCCAGCGCCAATTGCCGACACCAGCAGTCGTCATGGTGTTTTGCTCGGACTTGTAGCGAGCATGGCCAAAGTTACTCAGCTTGGGTTTCACGTCTTCGTCGATCAGTACGCTGCGAGCTCGCAGATCGCGGTGGAAAAGTGGTGGGCAAAACGATTGCGTGTACACGAGTGCCTCAGCGATATCGATTGCTGGTTGGAACTTGACACTTGCCCACGACAGCACTGCGCGTGGCGTGTTGTGGAGATACGCTTCAAGATTACCGTTCGGCATGTACTCGTACAGCGCCTGCAAGACGGCCTTGTTGGCCCCGCGACGCCGGCAAGACGTGTGATACTCAGATAGTCCAAATCCGCCACAACGAGGATTTCATTGACAAACACGACCGTGTGCTTGCCTCGCGACGGCGACTGAATCATTCGTTTGGACGCGAGTAGTCCGGACCCCTGCAGCTTGATGGGCCAGGCAACACGGACAGAGCCGACACTGATGGATCGCACGTCCTCCAGATCGGCGGCTCGGATGCGTCGAGATGATAACAGATCCTTGAGTTCGGCAGCATGCACTGCCGTGTCAGCCGCTCCAGCGGTTCCAACCAACTCATCAGGTTGCATTGGCTTGGTGTCGTCTACGACGAGCACCTTGAAGGTCGCCGATAGTGATTCTCCTCGAGGGCTCGACAACGCAGTAGCCGAGTGGAGGACGGCATTGCCGGTGTGACGGCATCGGTAGTGAACGAACAAGATCACGGCAACCAGTACGGCGATGGCTGCACCGATGACGAGCGCTAACGACAGTGCCTTGTTACTCTTGGTCTCGCTTGTGGCGGTTTCGGTCAGAGACTCGGAGGTCGCAGTGGGTGGAGCGCCCAACGGCATGTAGGTTTGGACCTTTTTGCCGTCAATGACGATGTCCGACTGTGCGATCAGTTGCTGTTGAGCCATGAACACCGCAAATTCAGCGTCGGAGATTTTCCAGACGGGAATCCCTGAAGACTCGTGAGCGTCCCCACTGGCACGGCGACTGTGTTACTGAGTTGAGCAATCGTGCTGTTGAGTGATGGTAGAATGGTTAGCGGAGTCATTCCAGTCTCGGCGTGTGAGGTAGCTGCTTCCGAAGGCGTTAGGGTCGTTAATCCTGGGATGAAGATGGCGGGTTGCGGTGGCGTCGCCAGTTGCTTGTCTATAGAGAGTTGTAGCGTCGAAAGAAAGTTGAACTGGGCATCGGAGACCGCAAGTGCGGCGATCGAATACTCCGTGAGGTGTCTGGTACGGGAGAAACGGCCAACAAACAGGTCAGTTCACTGTGGTATGAGTTGGGGAGATGTGTGGTTGCGCATGTTACTCTCAGTCGTCACATTGTCGGTGAGGTTCCTGCGTTTCAACAGCGTTCGAGATTTGTTGATGCAAGTGCTTGGTACTTCCAAAACCACATCACCTCACAGCATGGTGAGCTTCGGAAGCGAAACCTTGCTGGACAGCGCATTCAGGAGATTTTGTCACATGTTTATATGGAGGAAGGAGCTTAGAATCAGTGGTGGTTATCGCGCTCATACCAGCGAAAACTTACAAGCTCCGGAGATTATGCAGTGCAGACAGATCGCCTGGCTCGCTTCGCATCTTGGTGTTTCGAAGGTGGATATCCTTCAGTCTGCTTGGCATCTTGTGCAAGTAGCTCCCGGTCGCCAGCTGGTCTCCGATGCCGCAGTTGATAATCGATAGCGAGGTGACTTGCGGCGACTGTGTGAGCATCATTGGATCGATCGACAGCCTTGCGACTTGGGCGGTCGTGCCAAACTCGCTACGTCCGCCAACTATTCGACTACGCATAGAGGAAAGCATAGCAGACAGATCACCCACCCAAGGAACTTTCAGACGCACTTTACGTACACATCTGTAGGCGCTGTAGCGAGGCGGGTCGATGGCCACGACAACCGTGTTGCTTTCGGCATGAACTCGAACTCGAGGTCGATAGGATTCCATACCTACACGGGGTGGATCACCGCACCAGAGGTCGTCGTCGGGGAGGAACTTGATGTGGAATCGCGCTTGCGTACTCTGGTACGCGATGGCGTACCGAATCACGTCGCAGGACTGGCCATCTCCGGCTGCGGCGCAGTCCAAGCCTGCACGTGACGACGGGAAACTAAGGTTACTTTGGTCGACGACGGCGCACACAACGTCCGGCTTGTCGTCGCCGCGCCGGCAATCAGAGGAAAGTATATTGTACGGCGCGCTGCATTGGTCTGCCTCGGTAGTACCAAGATGTGATGCGAGAAAGAGGAGCCACGGCAGTGCGAAATATGTGGTCGCACGACGAATCGTCATGGTGTGGACACGCAGGGCGTCGCAGAGATCACCCTCAGAGATCGAGAATGGCCACGCGGTGGACGTGGGCACTACAGTACAGTACTCTAACCGCAATGGTCACGACGATCCACACAGGAATTCAGTTGTGGTGGCTGTGCGCTGGATACAGTGGTCCCGCAATGGAAATCCACGATTTCTACAAGGCAGCACTCGCCACCCACACAATTATTGTAGGTGCGGCGGTTGTGGACACTGTCACATAGAAAGACCGTCGTTCGGGCTATGTGCATGTTGCCTGAACACGCGGTGTCCTGTCCACTCGTGTGGACGGTTTATGCTCTGTGGGATCATCCAAGCCAAAACAATCGACTAGAGCATGGGGAGGGATGACACGGACGAGGGCATCGCGTGTGCGGCACATTCTCTGTTAATAGCACTGGGTTAACTGTAAGTGTCAGTGGGCAATTGGACGGGATGGATGTGTGGCTCTCACACATGCGACGTGAGGCACAGCTTCAGGCAGCTTTTGATGTCTATTACTGACGTAGGTAGTAGAATCTGCGTAAAGCACGACCCCAACGTCTTGGGCTGCCTCTACACAAACAAGTTTATTCCCAGGCGAACTGCCGCAGCTCATACGCGACCTGCATTGCCGACGGACGCGACCGAGGGTCTTGCGACCAGCATCGATTTGCGAGGTCGCGAATCTCAGTAGGGCATTGCGGGGAGAGCGTTGGGCGTTGTGTCCCAGCGGCCACGCGCTGCAACGTTGCGGCTTCGATTGCTACTGCATTCTCACCAGTCGCCGAGGTCTCGTGATATGGAGTCGCGTGTGTGTCGATCTCACATAGCACAACGCCAAACGCGTAGACGTCACTAGACGAGTCGTAGTCCGTGCGACCAGCGAGGATCTCGGGTGCTGTCCAGCGTCCCGAGCCAATGTTGCTGGTCGTCATGGTGTCTTGCTCGGACGCGTACCGAGCCAATCCAAAGCCACACAGCTTTGGTCTCATGTCGTCATTGAGCAGTACGTGGCGCGTCTTGAGGTCACGATGCAGTAGCGTCGGACTGAACGAGTGCGCATACACCAACGCCTCAACAATGTCGATCGCGAGCTGAAGTTTGGCCTGGTTCCACCGCCACGAGGACGCGTCAGTGCGCGCAAGGTGCGACTGCAAGTCGCCATTTGGCATGTACTCGAACAGCGCCTGCAGGTCGCGCGCGCCAGACCATGCGACGCCCACGAGACTGATGATACTCGGGTGCTCGAGTTCCGATACCAGCGCAATCTCGCCCACAAACTCGGCCACGCGCTGCTGCGTCGCCCTGTCAGGTAGACGCTTGGACGCTAGGAGTCGTGCTCCACGATGCGTGACCAGCCACATAATAGTGGCCGAGTTGGCGTTGAGCAGGCGCACGTCACTCAGATCGGTTTGGCGAATCCGACGAGACGACAAGAGATCACGGATGGACGTGTCGGCGATAGTAAGCGAGGCCGTTGACGAAGTCGCTAGGGTTGTGGGGTTGGCTTTCAGGTTAGTGAAGGACACCATGGCCTCAAAGCCCGCTGACGGTGAGTCCGAACTTGTCAACGCTTGCGGGCTGGACGGTGCCTTCACTGAGGATTTGGACCGTCGACGGCGCCACGAGACAATGGCAAACGCCACGCACACGACAGTGAGGCTGCTCACGACGCCGATCAGTATGCCCGTGATAACCGTCTTTTTCTTCGGTTGCTTCTCGTTGGTGCTCACGACCGTGGCCACGGAATCCGCACCATCCACGCGATTGCTCTTGCTCTCACTATTGCTGCTACCGGTATTGCCGCCCGCTCGGACACTGTTCCCGCCCGTCTCATTCTTGTTCGTCGGCTGCGACGATTTCAAATCTGCATTGCGGTTGTCCACGCCACTTGTGTCTGTACTAGTATCACTTCCACGTGAAGAGCGGGTCGCCTTCGATCCATCACGGGTCGCCGACGCCTCTGTGCGTGGCGGTGTGCTTGCAGTCCCACCTGTCGATTTGGTGGCAGCTGACGTCTTGATTCGCCTCGCTTCCTGGGCTTTATACGCAATGTATTGGTCCGCCGTCACCACCCACACCTGTATGCCATGGACGGTCGTACTTGTTCCGATGGGCTGTCCAGAGTTTGAGCTCTCGGATGACGCACCATTCACTGGGCTTGGAGAGGACCCAGTCGCTGGACTAGGACCCGACCCATTAGCCGGACGGGAAGTCGACCCAGCCACTGGAGGCGGCCCCATGACTGGCACTGGCCCACTGACTGGGTGTCTGTGCCCGTTGTCAGTAGATGGTGCTTGTGGAGGGGACAGTATGGGCTGCATGGTGTCGGTCGGTGGGTCGATATCAACAGCGGACAGTCGCTTCAAAAATGCAGCCTGGGATTCCGTCACGACAATCGCCCCGATCGGATTCTTCACCAGAATGCTGATTCACACAGAGCTCGTTCAGCATTAGACCATTTCCTTGCCATTTTGGTACGGACGCCGCATAACGTACAGTGTGTTGAGTCGCGGCATATCAAAAATTGCTTCCGGTATGGCCTGCAGCTCGTTGTCTGATAGATTGCTAGATGCCACGGAATCGGGTAAAGTGAGGACGTGCCGAGTGGACATGTTACTGACAGGCAAACGTACATAGACTCGAGCCCAGGCAAATGGGCGTCGAAACTTGTCAAGCCGCTGGTAGTAATGGTTCTACAGTACAATCGCGACTCGCGACGTGAGTTATCGAGGGTAACCACACCCACTTCTTGTGTATATAATTACGTACGTACAGCGTCGTGAGACTTGGCAGCTCAATGTCGCGCGGAAACGTCGTCAAGTAGTTTTGCCGCAGATGCCTACAAACATTACAGCCGCCAGTTTAGCCTCGCCCGCAAGAACGCGTGGGTGCGCGTCAAAAGGGTCGGCGACGCACAGAATGCTCAGACTCGTGAGAGTCGAGAGTTGTTGCGGCACGCTTGTGAGCATAACGTTCCATAGCATGAGCGCTTGCAAGCCTGTCGGGAATCCACGGATCACGTCGCTATTCTGCAGCTGCTGGCCGATATTCAGATTGACGAAGTACAGCGCCATGAGGTCCCGGGTACGGCTCAGCATCGATGGGTCAATTTCCACCGCGGCAACTTTACCCTTCGTTCCTTCCTCACTGCGGCCGCCAACAATACGCCTAAACAGAGAGAACCGGGGGCCTTTGTAAGTCTGAGCCTGTACAGACAGCTCAGCACGTAGTACGTACACTTGATTCACGGCCGAAGGAAGCTGCAGCACACCAATTGCGTCGACCATGGCGTCCGATTCGAAGGCGGCGTCCTCGCCCACCAACACTGGCGTGGTCGGTGTAGGCACGTCGCCTACGTTAAGGTCGCCACGGGAACCACTGCTACTACGAGAAGTAGATGGGCGCGAAGGGCTGCCGCTACTCGGATCGTTGGTGTCTGGTTCGTCGTCGCCAACGTCTGGGCCGCCCACAAAGCCTCCACCACCGACAAAGCTTCGCCCACTGGTAAACCCTGATGAGGGAGTAAACGTCACAAAGAAGCGTACCATGGACTCGGAGACGCGCGCATTGTACGAGACCATGTCGCACGTCGCACCGGCGCTGCGCGTGCAGTCGTTCTTGTTCTGCACGCTCTTGTTTGCAGGGTCGTCGCATGGCGACCGTGCGCCGCCGCGGAGATCATACTTGATGCAGAGCAGGTTGGAGCTCAGTCCCGGACAGACGGATGTGAGCGTGTTGTAAGGCCCATCGCACTGCGGTTGGGCGAGGACACAGACGCCCATCGCAATGTGGAGCACGACGAGTCCCAGCTGAGAAAGGGGGAGCGACGGTCTCATGGCCGCCGAAGTACTAGGTAGCAGTGCGCTGTTTGCGGTGAAATGTGTTGTGAGCCAAGGGATCAATTAGGGAAATGAACTGGGGACGCGCAGGAATGACAATGACGGTCGTTTCGATGGTCTCTTTGAGGTGGACAGCCGAACGCAGCTGATGCGTTACCTACATGTTGTGGTGTTCATGTGTGGGTGCCGCACGTTTTGGGTTCGCCGACAGTTGTCCTGTAGTACAGTGACTCTCACACTCAACCACGGTTTGGCGCGTTTGAACAAGGCAGGATGGGCAGTGCACGTAAAACGGCGGATCGTTGTAGAGTAAAAATCTCTCAGGATCTGCGTTTTGGGCATGTTTTCAAGTACATTCCGATACAATCCTGGAAACCCGGGGCAGCAGCTAGTACGACTGCAGTTGCAAGTACAGATCGTCCGCCCAGTTCCCCCAGATGCGCTCGCGCATGGGGTGCTCATAGAAGCTGAGCTGCAGCGCCGTCACCGCTGGCCCACAATGTCTCCTGATCCTGTTTTGGCGTTTAATCTGCCGTGGACGTGGGAATCGGACATCCCAGTAGTCTAATGTCCAGCTAGCTGGCCGCCCATGATACGTGTAAATGTGATGTGAACGTACCAGTGCCCTCGACTACGCCTCCTTAGCAAGAAGAAGATGAAGAGCAACCAAACAGAAGAGACCAATCTCCAAGAATCACAGTGCATGCACGAATACCTAGCAAGAACGATATCTGTTGCCACGGCTGCTGGTGATACTGGAGAGGGTACTGAGTGAGGATCCGTGCAGTGGTGAAGTTTTGGCGGAAGAACTGCCCGTCGAATTGACGCCGCCCGCGATGATCGCCGCGTTTGCCAAGTTTCTCACGCGCGTGGTCACGAACAAGTACGAGCCGAAGCTGCTCGCGGCGTTGCTGTCCGCGATAGGCGAGCTTCCGGACGAAAAGGGCGGCGACGAAAACCTGGACGACCAGTCGTTCGAAGATGCTATAGTCCAGAGCGTGCTGCATCCACGAGAGCACGAGCCGACCAAGCAGGTCTCCAGGTGAATCTCAGACAACAACAGGAGAAAAAGCCATAAGGTTTGTTGGCCCACATGCGCTGTGGTGCAGCGAAGCGTTCACGAGCTCATTCGTGTGATTTTTATGAAGAACCCCACCAGTAATGTTAATCACGAATGGAGTGGATGGATGACTAAAGATGAAACATGATAATCATTTCTGGGGATATTGAACTGCAGAAGCTCTTCAAACGAACCCACGAAAGCGAGACGAAGAGAGAACGAACGCTGGCAATGGCGTCATCCCCCGCCCCCCGTGCACGCCAACACGCAGCGCAGCGTGCCCAAGGTACGGTATGCTCATAACGCTCTTCGTCTGGGGCGTTGAGCTACGTTGGTTGTGGCGCCAACGAATTCTTAGTGCCAGAGCTAACCCCCCCGGGTTTCTTGTCCTTCCTCCACAGTACCCAAATGGTCATGCTCAACAGCGCGCTCATTTCGGCACCAGCGCCCGTGCCAGTGAACCAGCATCTTCTCCACCGCGTACGTTTTCATATCCTCTATTCTGTTGGCGTGTGGGAGAGAACTCTGATTGTCAGTGTATGTGTAGGCAGGTCTTTGACTAGGACTTTACGCGCGTGCGCGTGTTTCTCGAGATTGCCCACGCCGAACTCATGGCCATGAAAGGAGCCAAAGAGAAGCCGACTTTGCAATTTATCTCGGCAACGGCATCGTCAATAAAGAGATCGCGCGACAGGTACGAATAAACTCTGCTTGGTGGTCGAAATCCTGTGGGTATTGTACACTGTATTTCTCACTCATACTGAAAGATGTTCTGTGGATGTGAACAGGATGCGACTATACATCTCTGCGATGCGCTCTCTTACGGTGGCGGCTTCACGATGACGTACGTCCATCCTCCGACGGGCTCCCGTTCGTCGGCGATCCACGCGAGCGTCCCTTTGACAGAGAACCCCTGCGTAACCCGTACCCCAGTTTCGTAACCCTAGACCCTTACCCCTGATTAAAAATTTCGGTGAAGGTTCGAGACCCCAAGCAGCGCCGTGTCTCAGCGTGGCCGCCTGGCGAATCCCCAAGAGGGTTCATTTCTCAACTCACGCTCTTGAGCACAAGTGGTTTTACTACCGACTGTTCCCTAATACCCACAACCGAACCCGTTCTGTCTCGCACGACATCATGTACTGGTATATGATGCTCCTCACGCCGGCCGTCATGCTCCCGGTGGTCTCGGCCACAAACACCGTCGCCGCCACGCTCATTGCTGGCGCTGCGGACGCCGTTGAGACATTTGGAGCGACCACGACGGTCGTGCAAGCGCCTACCCAGACGCCTGCCCAGGCGACTACGCAGGCGCCTACCCAAACGAACACCGAGCTCGACGCCCCCGCAGCGAACAGCATCACCACCGACGCTGCGTGCGAGATAGAGGTCGATGCCGAGGTCGATCCCGAGCCCGAGACTCAGCCAGAGCCGGCGCCAACGCCCGCGCCTGCACCTGCGCTCCCACAGGAGCTGCTCGAACACGAGCTGTCGCTTGAGGATCCGCTCATGGCGGCCGCTCTGGAGGCACTGACGACGGCGAGACACGAAGCGCTTGGACGGATGCCCGTCTCGAGCGACACGGTCTTGCGCATCATCGGTGGCCTCCGCGCGCGCAACGGCGGCTGCGCATTCGAGCTCGAAACTCCGCTCGCCATTGTCGACGCGGTGCTCCACGCGCTCGCGCGCCCCCGCTTTGACGTGGCCGCAGCGTACGTTTACCTCCGACACAACTGGCTGCTCTGCTACAAGATGAAGGCCACGATCCGAAAGGCTCGGCAGGCAATCGAAGAGCATGACCAACGGCGGATTGCGAGCCGTGCGCGCCAGCTTGAATTGGACGATATGCGCGAGCAACGCAAGCGACTCGCCGAACGCCAGCAAATGCGGCGCGAGGACTATGCGCGCCGTCTGGAGATGGTTCAAAACGCGCCAGCGCGCAAGCCTTACGGCATTCGCAACAAGTGAAGAGAAAGAAAGAACCGTAGCAAGTTGATATTACACTCAAAGCGTAAAGAAAAGAAAGGAAAAAACAAGTAGAAAACAAGTAGCAAGTAGGAGTCACATGCATCATCTATATAATTGCGTTTGCTGTTTGACTCGGTGTCCCATGGCTTGCTTGTGTTTCTAGACGCCCTCTAGTCTTTCGGTCTCTCAGAGTCGCGAGGATATCGCGGTCGTGATCTCTGCGGGAATGGTCAGGGTTTGTATCTCTGTATTGCTTTATCTCTACCGGATCGGGTTCTCTCCATGAAGCAAATTGTAGCCAAGCCAGTAGAGGCGGCCATAGTCCACGTACTGCTCCTCGTCTGGAGATATACTCTTGCAGCGCGACGACACGCGTCATGTTGTCTTGCCGCCGCTTGTCAAAATAGACAGTGTGCCTGCCGCAGTTTCTGCAGTCGTTGATAAACCGTTCCATAATATGGAGATATTCGCGCGCGTCGACGTACTTACCGTCGCCCAGCTTCATGAGGTACACCTCGTCCTCGAGCTTCCACGGGTCCTGGTCGGCGAAGATGCGGTCCGCGTATTCACTCACGAACACGAACTCGCGTTTGCGGAACGCGCGCGCGTCGCAGAGAGCCCTTGGTCGGCCCTTACAACTAGCGACACGTGAGACGCCACACCTTGCTGTAGAATTCACACTGAAGATTTCTCTATATCGTCTTGGTCTCGACGGCGCTGCCGCTCTCCGCCATGGTCCCCTCCTCCGCCGCCATTCTGCTCCCGTCGATTCCACATGTGCCCCTCTTTGACAAATTCCCCCGCGAGAGTGACGTATCCAACGTTTGTTTCGATCTCAAACTCACGCTCTGGACTGTAGACTGTTTGCACACCCCTTCCAAATCAATTAAACGTTGGATTGTTTGCCTCGCCATCTTCCAAGCAAGGGTGGCCGAGGCCACGAAGCTAGCGGACGCCATACGCAAGACGCTGAATCGGCCGCACACGGCGCCCACCTATGCGCGCGAACACGGCCATGCGCGCTGCGTTACGCAACTCTATGACGCGCAGCTGCCATTGCGCCACCACGCCGATCCGTTTTATCTCCATGACGGTCCGCCGTTTGCGAGCTACACTTGCTCCACAAGCGACGCGGGTCCAAGTCGAGGAGGCCGAGAAAGACGACGATAACGCAGCTAGTGGCGCATGTTTAAAGAAGGGCGTGGAGCCAGCGGCGGCGTCGGGCGGCGTTGAGCTGTATGGAGCGTAATAGTCCGCGCGTATTCGCTCAAGCGCGAGATCCACACTGATAACCAAGAAGCAGCAGCAGCAGCTCCGGAATATACAGGCGCGTGGGTTGCTGTAAATGCAGCGGCATCGTCTACTGCGCGAGCGACCCGCGATTGCGCACCACGGTGGTCACGACGCGCCAAGAAGAGTTTGCGTGGTTGCTCAAGTCGATCGTCTCGCAAAACGACACGACAAAGCGAGTTCGCTGCGCACGGCAATCTCGACCAAGAAGTATCACGAAGAAGGCTCACTCCAGGCGACGCTGGCCGTGTAAAGTACACAGGACGATCCGATTTCGGCGCCTGTTGACACGCTGTTGGAGACGCAGTCCGAAGCGAGACCATTGCAGCTCCAGCTCGATTCGGTGGACGCTGTGACTGCAACGATGAGCTAGAAGCGAGACGAGTTTGAGATGAAGACAGTGGCGCCGAATGCGGGGCTTGTGCCGCTCGTGAAGAGGGCATCGTTTCGAAAGCGACGCCAAGACGGAGGCTATCTGATGTTCGGACGGCAAGCGGCTCGTGCAGCTGTGTGTGATTGAAGGGAAGCGCATTCGATCCGATCGAAAGGAGGAGACTTTCAAGGCCGCCACAATGGTAGCACATGGGGTCATCCGCCATAATTCAGTAGCATTTGGAAAGAGAATGGTCTTCCCCATGGAATAAAAAGTCTAAATATACTAGTTTAGGTAATAACATCGCTACTGTATCTCTATCTGTGGACAAAAAGACGGGAATAGGAGCTGCCAGCTCCTCGCCTTGCCTCATGCCGCTCACGTACTCGACGGACGCAGCGCCTGGCGCAACGAGTACGCGACCTGGATCGCCGTCGGTCGGTGGTTGGCGTGGAACGCCAGACACGCGCGAGCAATTTGCCGCACCACCAGCGGACACGATGCTGACATGGACGGCTGCAGGTCACCTTGCGCGACGCGCTCCAGGATCGCCGCCTCGTCCACGCCAGCTTTGCCCTTGGGGTCCACCACGTCAGCGTACGGCACCAAGTGCGTGTCGAGCTCCGTGAGCAGCACGCCAAACGAGTAAATGTCGCTCGACGCGTCGTAGCTCGTGTTGCCGCTCAAGATCTCGGGGGCGAGCCAGCGGCCCGTGCCGACGCCGTCCGCCGTGATCGTGTCGTGCTCGGTGCCGTATCGCGCACAGCCAAAGTCACTCAGCTTGGCGCGGAAATCTTCGCTGAGGAGAACGTTGCGGGACTTGAGGTCGCGGTGGACAAGCGGCGGGTCGAACGAGTGCGTGTACACGAGCGCCTCGATAATGTCGAGGGCGAGCCGCAGTTTGTCGGCCATCCAGTCGGCAGCGAACGGGTCATTGTTGCTGAGATACGTGCGCAGATCACCGTTGGGCATGTACTCGAACAGCGCCTGGAGATCCGTCTCGTTGGTCCACGTGACACCGAAAAACTGGACCACGCTCGGGTGGCTGAGCGACGCCGCGAGTTTGATCTCGGCGACCATGGTGGTCATGCGTTCCGCTGTGAGCGTACCATTGTCGATGGGGCGCTTGGACGCGAGCTGGTGGGCGCCGCCACGGTAGCTCACGAGCCAGACGACCGCGGTACTGCCCGTGCCGATCACGCGAGCATCCTTGACGTCGTCGGCGCGCAGTCGGTACGAGAGCAACTCGCTGTCGCCCCACGATGGGAGTTCCCCCAAGAACACGGACCGCGAGACGACGCTTCCACTGTCGTTGGCCTCGCTGTTCATTTTGGTGTACGAGTCGCCGCCAAAGTACAGCGCCGCATTGTACTTGGCGGCGTTGCGGCGCTTCCGCCAGAGCAAACCAAAGGCCGCCGAGACGACCACAATGATCGCACCAACGACGATCAAGGCCACGAGAAGCGTCGACGATCCGCCGTCGCCTTTCCGGCCAGTGGACGCAATGTCGGATGTGGCCGGATTCCGAGGCGTCGGCAGCGTGATGGTGTCGTGGTCAGTTGAGCCACTGGCACTGGCGCTTCCAGAGCCCGAGAAGGTACCGTTTTCTTTGCTGGTTACGGGTACGGTCGCGTTGGCTCGTGGGATCATGACGAGAACAGTGACACCGCCGATCGTGGTCGTCAAGGCGCGATCTTCGCTCGAGCCACCGGTGGATGGAGATGCGGTCGCCATGGTCGCTTGCTGGACATCGATCTTGAAGTCGTCCAGCGCCTGTAAGAACAGAGCTTCCGCGGGTGACAAAACAAGTGGTCCAGCGATCGGGTTCTGGGCGAGATTTCTGTGGGAGTATTGAATAAAGTGCGTGAGAAAAACACCCGATAGGAGATTTCTATACAGATAGTTACGTACAGTACGCGGAGATTGGTCAGCGTGAAGATGCTTGCGGGGATTTCGGCCAAATTGTTGTTGGACAGGTCCCTGTAGTAGAGACAAAACGCAGTGGAGACTCGTGAGACACAGATCACCAAGACCCATGGCCACACACACACAAGGCGACGTACAGTGAGTGTAATTGCGGCGCCGCCGACGTGAAGCGTGTGAGCTTGTTGTCGCTCAAATTCCTGCGAGAAATACACCATCACAACTTAGTACTCTGCTTATGAAAATTCAAAGACACTCAGAGAAAACGTACAGTGCGTTGAGCTGCGGCAGCGTGATGCTGGCAGACTTGAGCAAATTCGTACTCAGCGAGAGCGCTTTGAGCTGCGTAAACTTGGCCAGCCCTCCGTTGGGAAGTTGCTTTAGCTGCGTATTCCGCAAATCGAGCGACGTGAGCGTCGGCGGCATGGAGGCCAACGCATTCGAGACGCCGTCACTGAGGTTCATATTCATGAGCGTGATTGACGACAGCTGTGGCGCGGCGGCAAAGGCCTTCGCGTCCACAGCCATGTCCACGACACGGTCGATTGTGGCCAGCTCCGGAAGACCGCCATAGATCGTTCTGTCGACACACAAACCACACACAAACCCAGGAACCCCGTCAGTCCAAAACACGACTATCTTCTCATCGGAGATGTATTGAACGCACATGTTGGTCACGGTCGATGCCACGTTGAGAGTCCCGATCGCGCGCACAAACACATTGGACTGGAACGGCACGGTATCTGTCGTCCGCGCACTGGACGGCGGTGGTCGCCGCGGTGACGACGGCGGCAGCGTCGTCTTAAAGGGCACGCCAAACACGAAACGCGAGGCGTCGCGCAGTTTCGGGAAGCACTCGACTTCACACGAGCGTGCGGTCGTGCAAAAGGCGTCGCTGCTGCTAGTGTCAAAGTCGCAGCCCGTGAGTTGTGGCGCAGCGGGGTCTTGGTCGTAGACTATACAGGCGGCACCGACGCTGCACGGTCCACAGGATGCGAGCAGTGTGTTGCGCGGCACGCTCACGGCGCAGAGATCTTGTGTGGCATCATCAGCGGAAGCCGTCGCGGCCAGTGCGAGTACCACCATCAGAGGCGCCCACGTGGGAGACCTCCGGACCATGTCGAATGGAGAAAGAAGATCAAGTGAGTGGTGGAGGAAGGGAGGGGGAAAGAGATCCGTGTCCAGTTGCACGGGGCGATCTAGATGATCGTCTGTGGATTCACGGCGGGCGCGTCTTTTTGATAAATGAGCCCAAGCTAAGAAAGCCAGGGTGGGTCCCCCAGTCCCACGATGAATCATCCCATGATCGGAAGCAGGAAGGGACCACGCGACACTTGATGCATGTGCGGGCAAGAGGAGCCACTATTCGAGATCCACAGGAGAATCCTCTATAAGAAAATGGGGTCATCTCTCTACAAGAGCATTATTGGATACCGTGTAGCCATTGAAGGTCGTATATCAGTACTGGAGCTAGGAGCGGAAAGAATACTGTGCAGATTGTATCGACCCCACAGGGCATGTGTACTGTATTAGATACCTCAATGGATGAGAATTCGTGTATTGTCCCCTTCTTGTTCTTTGATGCCGATACTCGCGCTGTCGACAGCGCGCGTAACAGACGGGGACTGGTTATCATGCCGCAGTCGCTGATGCTGTCCTACAGCGCGATATGATCGTGTTGTTCGAGTCTAAAACATTAACCCATCGACGTGTGCACTCCAATCCGTTACGAGAATGTATGGATATGTAGCCTCCGCGACAGCATCTTCTTGTTTTTTACCCGACACTGGCGACAGTGTCCACTCCAGACGGGACTTTCATGCCGCAGCCAAACGATTACGTTCGAGTCATCGTCTTCCCCATCTTGAGTGGTGCGGAGAACACCAAACATAGCGCCCTTTCTCCGCTTTGGTTTTCTCACGGAAAAGTTTCTCGTGCGCCGTCGAGCAGACTGAGCAGTACCGTACAGTACCGCGCTGTGGATTCGCACGCAAACACGAAAATATTCACGGGCCTCGCCTCACCACGGAATATTTTCCGAGCTGGATGGGTCTCTCCAAGCAAGCATCCCTCTCCCAAATGGCCTCGCCCAGATATTTGCACATAGTCAGGCCAAGATCGGAAAAGATAGATCCTTTTTCAACCAATCAGAGAACACATAGGCGTCCATACATTCTGAAAACGTCAAGAAGAGAAACTTGAAGCCCGTGCTTTGCACGGCATGGATCCAACGAAAGGGGGGGATTGCTGAATCCAGTGTTAGCCATCACTGCGGCTTTTCATTCCGACGACGAGCCCGACAGAAACTCCCCAAGTGTTCGGAGATCCTTGCACTTTGTTGGCCACGCGTGCCGCCGCCCAAAGAGCACGTACTGTACTGAGTGCCCAGTACACTACAGTACTGTACTGTAGTTCGTACGGAGTTGAGAGGCGCTGAGACGAAATGACTGACCGCCGTGGTACTGGGATTTTACTATTATTCGATCCACTCAGCGGCACTCCTGTAAATGTTGATCCATCCCTCGCAGACGATGTGGGCCTCACGTGACATAATGTCGAGCAACCAGGCTGTGTATGCTAATATAGTGTCCTTGATAATAATGCTGCAGTGCTGCACGAATCTGGCCACTGGTGATTGTCTCTGTTGTAAAAGTATGATTTCTTGCTGGGCGAGGTACTCCACTTTGAATGGCTTTGCACGCAGAGAGTTTCATCTGACCAATCTACTGATGAAGAGTATTCGAGCTCATTTCCATTACTGTATTCCATATGTCATCCGCTGTTGAGCCCCACCCAACGCAAGGATCTCGCTGAACAGATTCAGATAGTATTCATCGCCGATGGGTGCCTGTTGCCATTCCCTGTGCTCGTCAATCCGACGAACAAAGGCCGTTCGCATCCTTCTGTCTCACAGATTGTAGACTGGATGGGAAGGCGGCCGCATAGCAGCAGTACAAGGAGTACCGAGACGTCTTCCATCTAGATCCTCGCCGCTCTTACGCCTCCATAATTGAATTCCCACGAGAAAAGGGAGATTACGACCCACTAAGTTCGCCAACTACCATAATAGAAGCCCATAATCTTCGTTAGGTACGTATTCCCGCCAACCTGCAGGCCAGGGCCAATATCACGAAGAAAGCATGGCGGACCGACTGGGGCCGGCCGTGACGGCGCTGCAGCTCAGCTGCCGTGGGAACCCCATGCGCGAACGCATCTTGAGAGACTGGATTGCGTTCACCGAGTCGCGTGGCGAGCTGTCGATGCTGCAGGGCCTCCCACGCACGCCCAAGGGCGCGTCCATCGACTGGGTCCGCCTCTACGAGGAAGTCGTGGCCAAGGGCGGCTTCCAGTACACCACACGCAACAAACTGTGGTCCGCGATCGCGTCCCGCGAGTGCCTTAACATTGACATTATGCCGTACGTGCTTGCGTCGTTCTATGAGCGGTTCTTGCTCGCGTTTGAAGAGAAACAGCTCTTTGGTCGCGACGTGCCGTCACTCGTTGTTGCTGGCGGCACGAAGCGTCCGGCGCCAGAGGCTGCGACTACCGAGCCCATTGCGACAACGTCGGAACTTCAGGACGCGCAGAATGTGCGCGGCACGCAGTTGCCAAACCCTCCCAAGCGGCTCAAGGTGCGACGCCACGAGCAGTCGGATCTCGGTACGCTCCACGGGCTCGTGCTCGCGCTCGACTCGCAGATCGAGCGCGAAGTGGCCAAGGCCATTAATCTGCTGAACGTCCTCAGCTACGGCAACTACAATGCGGTCCACGGCGAGTCGCCGCTCCACGCTCTCCACGCGCCCGTGGACGGCGAGAACGAGATCGTGATTGACAACGTACCGGGTCTGCTCGACGCTCTGTACCGTCAGCTGCAGTCGTGCCAGTTGCTGCCCCACGTTTCTCATGAAACGCCCACTGCGCGCGCGCGCCGAAAGCTGCTCAACATGGACGAGCAAGTCGGCAAGCGCGAGCTGCTGGACACCAAGGCGCTCATGGTACTCAACATTGTGCGCAATTTGTCCATGGTCGCCGACAACGAGAAGCCTCTGGCCGACCACGAAGACCTCATCTTGCTGCTCATTCTCGTGCTGCGTCGCGCGGACCTCAACCATGAAGTTGGTGACCACGCGCTCGACATTTTGTGCAACATTGCGAAACGGATCGACTTTTTGGGTCTCCACCCGCCGTCCAAGATCGAGCTCTGGCATGCCGACTACAACCTCGCGTTGCATTTGTGGAAAAAAGAGCGCGTGCTGCCACTCGAGTGTCTTTTGCAGCAACTCACAGCCATGATTTTGAATTCGACGCAACGCCGCTCGGGCGTGCTGCGTCTGTGTGAGCTGCTTTGCAATGCCACGCGCGACGTGGCACTACGTCCGATGCTCGCCAAGAGCCCGTCGCTGTGCAACGACGCGTTTGTGGACCGCATGATTGGTCTGCTGGCCTGCTCGCGCCAAGACTTCATGCATACCAATGCTACATTGACGCGTCGGCGGCCCGGAGGTCTACCGCACGATGGCGACTACAATATGGACAGCGACGACGATGACGACGCCAACGATGAACCAGAAGACGAAGCGACCAAGTGGCCGGCGCCATGGGAAAGCGATGGACTACCGTCTGGAGTGGGCATGGGCATTGTGTATGTCACTCCGGAGGGAAACCGTAGTGCACAGTCTAGCGCTGGCGTCGACGACGATCTCAAAGTGGACCACGAGATTAGGGATGCTGCGCTCGAGGTTTTGTATCGACTGGCCGACCGAGACGACAACGCCAAGGTAGCGAACGATCATCGTGTTTCTTGCGCCACGATGGATGATCAGTCATCAGCTGACGACTGTGTTTTCATTTGAAATATGTAGCTTCAGCTGGCGCGCCAACCAAACTTTCTCCCTCGCGTCGCCGGGATTCTGACGTCGTGCATTGGCCGAGTACGTGCAATAAGGTGTGATGACGGCATTAGAGGCTTGGATGCTGACTGTCTTGTTCATGTCGTAGCCGGAGGCGGCGCGAATCGGAGTCGCCATACTGAGCAGCATCTCGATGAACCGCGAGACGTTTCCGTACTTTCTTCCGATCGAAAAGGATCTCATTCTGCTCGCCTTCTCCGATCGTAGTGTATCCGACATTCTCAACAACGTCGTCGCCGATGTGTTCGGAATGCATGCACTATGAGTTTGTGAACGACGCGTCCCTGGTCAACCAGAGCTGGTCACACGCAGGCGCACAATGTATTCAAGTTGTTATGTGGCACAGAGCATCTCCATATTTTGTTTCTGTTTTTCGTTTTATTTTCTGGGGTTTAGTAGCTTTCCGATTGACGCACAAAGAATGCTAAAGGATCGAACGCTGCGCCAACTAGAAACCGAGACCCGTGAGCCACTTCTTAATGTCGGTGGCGTAATCGCCCGTGACCTCCAGCCGACCAGGACGCGCCGTGACTTCCTTGCCGCCGCAGACCTTGATCATCTCCTGTCGGAGCTCCTCCTCGTCACCATTGTAGCGACGCAAAATCGTGAGCACGCGCGTGCGGCCGTTGCGGTAGTCGCGGTACACGGGCAACTGCAAACCCACGGCCGTGCGCTTGATCGAGAACGGGATTCCCGGCAGCGGCGTCTCGGGCGCGGGCGACCAGCCGTTAAAGCTCACCTTCTCGGGCACATAGGTCGGCTCGTACTTGAGCGGCTCGATGTCAAGCTCGGGCGCGGGGTTGCGCTGCAGCGCACGGAGCGCAGTCGGGTGGCGCGTGCGGCGGCGGATCTGGCGGTTGCTGTGCACGCGCTCCGTGTTGGCGAGCGAGACGACGACGCGGCGCAACATGATGAGCAAGGAGAGCGACTTGGTTGCTGCTGCTTGGGGAGACTACACGCCACGAAGATGGAAAAAAACGAGTGGAAATCGGCGCCGCTCAAGGACAGGAGTGATGGTCTATCCGAATGATGACCCAAAAACCCACATGCACAAGATCGCTATGGTTCGATATCGCATTAGAAATGAGAGAAAACTTCCCTTTGAGCTTTCCCTCATGGCAGCAACTTTGGGCAACCTTCCCTCTCGCTTCATGCGATCGTTCCGCTGGGATTTCCACGTGCCGTGTCGTAGGGGTAAATGGTGGTGAATCAAGTGAACCAAGCTCCGCGGCGCTGTCGAGATCTATCGTGTCGTATGCGCTTTCGCCTAACACGCGTCCATCAGCTGACGCACCAGAGCGTGGACCGCGAGCTGCAGGCCAAACGGACTGTGGCAAAACGCCAACAACTCGACCTCGGCAACGCCACTGACGTCGCCATCGCCGTCTTGCTCGTCGCCATCGCATTCGCTGGTCGGTTCTTCAGTCTCAACGGTGGAGACTGTAGGCGCGATCTCTTCCCATGTGACCGCGAGCACATCCTTTTGCGCGAGCAGCGTGGCCACGTCGAGCGCTTCGGTCGTCTCGATGGTCTCGTATTCCGGGAGTATGGTCTCGACGGGAGCGCGCGGCGCACACTCGGCGTACACGGGCGTCGTGACGCACTCGACGCTGCCGTCCACGTGGTCAATAACCTCGGTCTTCCAGTCGACAATCTCGTGTTCAACCGCAAAGAACGTGGTCGAGGTACGAGGCGCATAGCGGATCGTGTACACGCGCATAGGAGTCGCCGTGGGCCTGGGCGTGGTGAAGACGCTTGCCTTACGGTCACGCGGGGAAATGGTGTCTACGAGCCAGTCGATTGCATCGGCGACGCTGGTGAGGAAGCGCATCATCGTGGATGACGCGGCGTGGCGGGGTTGTCGAGAGAAGAAATGGAAGGGATGCCGCTCGACACCATTTGCGCGGGAAGCGACATCGCGATGTGGCGACGATGGCTTGCGCGGGATCTTGGTCTTCCATCGATTCTCGGATTGGCTGAAATGGACGGCACACTTCAAGTAAAAAAAGTGATGGTCAGTGACGACCCCATCCACAGTCTGAGACGAAGCGCCAACGGAAATCTTCAAGATACGGTCGGCCTTCTCTCGTCCCATCCACCCAGCGGCATCATGTCGTTGGGCTTCATTTGCTTTCAGTCGGGCTTTTGCCTTCACCAGCTCACAGCATGGAAGCAACTGCAGCAGCGACCAAGGCCAAGCGAGCCGGCAACCGACGCTTCCACAACGGCAATTTCGCACAAGCTCAAGCGCTCTACAGTCTCGGCATCGACTATGGTGATGCGATTCCGCCGCAGTTGCTCGCGCAGTTGTATTTGAACCGCTCTGCAACTCACGTGAAGCTACTGCAGCTCGGCGCCGCGCAAGCCGACGCTGAGCAAGCAGCAGCGTTGGCGCCGCAATGGGGGAAGCCGCATCTCCGACTTGCCGAAGTGTTCCATGGTAAGTGCGAGTACGTGAAGGCGGTCGACGAGCTGGAGATTGCGCTCGGTCTTGGTGCGGCGGCGCAAGACCATGCGGTTGTCGCCGATGCGCGTGACAAGATGGACGAGTATCGACTGCTGAAGGATGCGGAACTGTGTGGCGAAAGTCGGGATGTGCTCTTTAGCTCGGCGTTCAAGACTGAAGGAGCATACAAAGAGACAATCCAAGCCAGTGCCGGCCTTGGGAAAGACCAAGACCCTGACGAGCTGCTCGACAAGATTCTCAAGATGAAAGTGAGCGATGGACCAGGCCAGGAACGCCACTTCTTGCTTGGTCATCAAGCGTTACGAGACGGCCGATACCACGATGCGGCCCGCGAATTTCTGGCGGTAGCCGTCAATGGCAGTGCCGACGGGATGTACTACTACGCGATGCTATTGGAGGCAGGCAAGGGTGTGAAGAAGAATGTGGGTGAGGCCGTTCAATGGCTCGAACGTGCTGCACAAGTTCCTGCCCAAGACGAGGGCCCGCCAAATCGCAACTGTGGGATTGGTGAAGCGATGAGTGCGCTTGCGCGTCACCACCACCTGGGTATTTGCTTTCCCATGAACCAAGTCAAAGCGGTCAAGTTGTGGGAACAAGCAGCCACACTTGGATCAGTTGCGGCTCTGAATGCGCTCGGTATTTTGTATGCGGAGGGAGGATCGGGCGGTGTCAAGCAAGACCTCGCTCTTGCGCGTGATTACTTGCGTCAAGCAGCCGAGAAGTTCAACAACAAGGCCATGCTCAACCTTGCCGATCTCCACGCGTCCGTCCAAGAATTCGACGTAGCGGTCCGCTGGGCTGACACCGCGGCCCGTTTTGGATTGTTATCGGCGACGAAAGCCGCCAAGAAGTACCGCGAGCTTGCGGCATTGCGGCCAGCAATGACTGCAGTGGATCCGGCGATCATGCAGTGTCTTGAGGAAACTGGTTCAATTGCGCGTAAGCCTCCACCCACCATTTTTCGAGATCGAGAGGCCCCCACTCTTGAAGAACTGCGCAACATCCGGACGCCGTATGTGCGACGTCTGTGCTTGGCGAAGGAGCATATGATGGATGCGCTCTCGTATTTCGAAGACGACGAGTTCGTGATGAGTGCTGCGTACGCTGTCCAAGCCCATCATATTCCAGACTCGAATCTGGTGTTCGAGCCACATGAAGCCATGGTGAGCGATATTGTCGCTCAAGGCATGTTGGAGGTGGGTGTCGCGCTGGATGCTGGGTTGGCGCGTCTCCTTCAACCGCCGGACCCAGTGGCCATCAGCAGCTTTTACGATCTCTGTATCGCCAGTTTCCGGATGATTATTTGCTGGCGACTCGAGCGGCGTGCGCACTCATGTTTGAGAATCTCCCTGGGAGTGACAAGGTACTCGCGATGCAGTTATTTGAGAAGGCGCATGCGTTGCTCCCACACCCCAACGACGATAACGACCCGTTGACGCTCGACTATCTCTCTATGGTCGGTTCTGCTCTCTTTCACACCAACAATTTACCAAAGGCCAAGTCGATTTTGACGCGTTTTGTGGATGCTGGCACCCGCGATGGCCACCGAAAGGCACCAGAAGCAAACTTTCATCTCGGATTAGTGGCGCTTGTCGACGCAACGAATGCAGACACGGCTCAACGATGCAGGATCCTTCGCACTGCAGTTGATTATCTCGACGCGGGAAGAGCGCTTGCGAAGAAGCTGCCGGTGTTTCTTCAGCCCACTGAACCGTTGCTCAACGAGCGCATGCTGGCGAATCTGGTGCGAGTCATGTCGGTCAGTTTGAATGTGCCAGTCGATTTTCCTAGCGCCGAAAGCCAGGAAGCACGTCAGCAGCCGCTGGCGATGGTGATGCGAGGCGGGGAGGTTCTGTCCGGCCCAAAGCGGCACAAGAAACTGCGCCGTGACAGCTCTCACCTCTTGGGTACGTTGAAGAAAGCGCGCGTCCCGATTGCCAAGATGATGGCGACAAGATCGGGTCATGTGTTCAAGTGGACGACACCTCCCCCTCCAAAGAAGCCAAAGACCAAGAGTGAACGCAAGCGATCGGCGACGCTGACGCCCGCGACTATCGACGAGCTCTTTTCCGGACTGCGCGATCACGTGTACGACGGTCGTTCACTGGAGTGCATTGTTGTCGCGCCTCCATGCTGGTCGGGCTCGTCGCACGCGGTGCTGGTCGAAGACTCGCAGCGCGAGCCAGCGATTGTCGCTGTGTACAATGCCTCGGCACACGTGGCGGATCAACTCGTGCCCGGTCGCGTCTTGCGCATTTCGAATCCGTACGTTCGCATTGCCGCCGACCAGTCGATCTTGATCCGTGTCGATGACCCCAGCACGTCTCTGCGTGTTGGTGACTTGCGTGAGATTTGCTGGAACTGTGCCAAGATGCGCAACACGGCGACCAGTGATCTCGGTCGTTTCCAGAGCTGCGCCAAGTGCCACCGCGTCAAGTATTGCAGCCGCGAGTGTCAGAAGGAGGACTGGCGCGAGTTTGGCCATCGGTACCTGTGCGGCTGATCACCAACACCCCCAAGGTTCTGACAGCACGAAAACCCTTGGCTGTGCATCCGCCAAGCGCCTTCTTCCTTTTTTTCCCGTGTGTGCCGATGTATTAATTCACCAAGCAGGCTCTTATATTGTTCAAGTTCATGTTCACTCAGTGAGATTCAGAACATGAATATGTTGCGTCAGAACTTGGGATTCTGGTCGTTTCCCCTTGTATTCATGACTGGACTCGGGTCATTTTTTTCTCCACGCAATTTGACGTAACATACTCGCGCACATTGCAAATGCTAAGTACAGTTCTACGCGCGCGGTCGCTTGCGGCGCACCTCTGCCGCCAATGTCGCTGTGCTGTGGAGGATCTCTTTGCCCTCGGACGGGCGTTCGATAAAGTACGGATCGAGATCCATAGCAAAGCGCCGGATCTTTTGCGAGGCTTCGTCAATCTTTTCGTCGGTTGTGAGCACGAAAATCTCAACCAGCAATGCCTCGACACGCAGGTTCTCGAGATCCACGAGTCGATACTCGTCGCGCTCGTCCTCGTTCTCGAGCTGCAAGCATCGCACAAAATCTCCGCATGAGTTTCCAAAATCACCCACAGTATTGGAGAGACAACTCACGGCTTTCATGCGCGTCGCTTCAATCGTGATGCCATTGGGTAATTGCCACCGCGTGCCGAGCCGCATGAACCGATAACTGTGACTGTAAGCCAAATAATCAACCCATCAGTCCCATTGACATCCTCCACCTCTCGCATCGATTTTCCATACGCCACGCCCACGCACCGGAAGCCAAGCGTATTGATAAACGCGCGCACGTTCTGGGAAACCGACACGGCGATCGTACTGCGGAACGGCACGCCCACTGCCATGGTCCCGACCTGCTCCGAGATCTTTTTGCGCTCCCAGCGGCCAATGTACCGCATCTCCCTACAGATAGCAACAGCTCCATTTTCAGCAACGCACTTCCCCCACAGATCCACGAGACTGTTCATACGCACCACTTTTGTCCGCCCTCGACGGGCATCTCGACCGACTCGCCCTGGAACGTTGTCGAGCCCGAGAAAACGTGGCGCGCGCGGACCTCATAGTGCGGCACGCCTAGTTCATATGTCGCCCCATGATTAGACCCATACACATGATAGACACGGGCTACTAATCGCATACTGTAGTACGTACCTTGAATGTACTGCGGACACTTGTCGTCAAAGTTGTAGACGTATTCTTTGTAGGCAATCTCTTCCTTGACGACGCTCTCGCCGCAGAGGCCGCGCAGGCGCTCGACAAACGACGGAAAGAGCTTGAAATTCTGAGTAGGGAAATAGAAACAGCACGTCAGTCACATATACATATCCTATAGCGGTTGATCGAACCCCACGCACCACTTCGCCCTGCAGTACGCACTCGAAGCACTTGCCCTGCCGCGCCATGTGTGCGTTGGTTCCCTTCCTTCTTCTTGTTGGACGCCTTCCAGTTGGAACTTCCCCATCTTCCTATTTGCTTAAATAGAATCCACACGGATTGGTCAAAATCACAATCACGACGTCTGGATTGGTCATAAAGCTGAACCAACCAGTGCCTTTGACTGTGTGGCTGATCGCCGCGGGAAGCTCTGGCAAGAAAAAAAAGCAAGCGAAACGAGAGCAAGATGGTGTGGAACCGCGTGCGTTTCCCCAACATGTCGGTGATCTTCATGGGCAAGAACCAGCGCACGCGGATGCGCGACAACCAGTACATCTTCCGCGTCGAGCCCAACTACACCAAGCACGACATTAAGGAGTACCTGACCAAGATCTACGGGCTCCCAGTCGACAAGGTCAACACGATGAACTATGAAGGTAAGGCGCAGTGCAGTCGTTTGATGCTGGATGAAAATGGAACAAAGGCTGATGTGTGGATGGATTGCTGTGTTGTCAGGCAAGTTCAAGCGGGCATTCCGCGGTCGACATGTGTACAAGGAGAAGGACTGGAAGAAGGCGATTGTGACCCTTAAGGAGCAGTAGAGAAGAAAGCGCATAGGAACAGAAGCGGGGAATACAGAAACGCTACACACATGAGTCTGCGTTCCAGTACCGAGTACTAGTACTAGTACAGTAGTAGCGCACCTACGAGAAGAAGGATTCAGCCCACAACCCGATGTGTCTGCTGCCAGCGAGGACCTCCGCCTTGTCCTGGACGTTCGGCAATGAACTCGGTTCGTTTGGATTCTCAATAGTGCCCAGTCAAATCACCTTTAGACATCACTGCTCGTACTGTATGCCGATCGCCTGAGCAGCAGCAGTGCTACAGGACTACAGCACGATAAGGAAACAAGGGCAGTAGAGAGAAAGCAAAAATGCAAACATCACGAGGATCTGCGTCGTTGGAAATGCCTGGCGTACTAATTGTACTCGAGAAGAATATCTTCAAAGCTATGACACTCAACGACCTGGCTGGGAAAACGTCGACTCTGCGCGCCGACGAGCGCACAACGTGCTCAAGGTCAAGAGGGCCGGGACCGTTATGCGCGGACGCGACTTAGTCCTGCTGGCTCACGTCCTCAAAGTTGTCGACGAGGTCCGGAACATCGTCGTCATCATCATCCTCCTCGGTCGGCGACGCGGCCTTGGCAGCCTTCTGCGCGGCCGTGTACGACTCGGCGATCTGCTTGAGGTTGGCGAGGTTGTCCGGGCCGAGCTGGTTAATGATGCCCGGGAGCAGCTCCTGGAGCGACTTGGTCGAGCCCTGGCCGCTCACGGCGAACGTGTTCGCAGAGATAGCGGCCTGCACCTTGGGGTTGGCAAAGTGGAGGACCTGGCCGTCGGCCTTGAAAAGGTTCACCTCCTCGACACCCGCGATCGGCGTCACGCCGAGCTTCTTGAGGGCAGCGCTGAGCTTCTTGTCGTCAGCGGCCGTCACCTTGTGCGCCGCCTTCTTCTTTCGGCGCACCGTGCCCTTGCCACCCGTACGGACATCGCCGAACTTGGCAGCCAAGCGTTCACGCGCAAGAGCGATTTCGTCAGCCATGGTTCTGTGGAACATTAGAACGCGACAAATCAGTTCCTGTCATATGAAAAAATCCATATCGGGGGCCTCGAGCGTGAGAGCGAGCGCGAAAGAACAGTGGCAGTGGAGCGGATGGCGGACGAGTGCACTATAGTAATGGGATCGCTGCTGCTGATATCCGAGTGCAGTCAATGACACATGATGATGCGGAATCGTTCTCGCATTTTACCGGGCAACACCTCGGTCCCGGGAACGTTGTTTTGCACGGGAATTGCACGCGCAAACGCGCATCGTCTGCTAGCACCTGTCCGCGACCTGCTCCGCCACTGTCCATGCTCGTCCGCGACGCTGTCGGCGCTCGCATGCGCGGCATATTCACTCACCTTTCGAGAAGAAAGTGGTGTTGGTTAGTAGACCAGGCACGCCACCACTCAAAATGAAGGATAAGCTGTCATGGTCCCATTGCGGCAATGATGAAGAGCACTCAAAGCGGGTTGGCGGCCATCAAATCAGGGTCCTTTAGATCAGGCGCTTGATGAAATCACTTGGTATTAGTATGTGACGCGGTTAGGGATGGAGCCGCAATCATGATCCGTAATAAGGGGTCGAAAAAGCCAAGTCAACCAAGAGCGCCACAACCAGTGGATGCGAATGCCAAGCCCGAAGTCCGGTCCCATGCGACCACAAATTTCGACTTTTGTGACAGGTCCTCCATTTTCATAAATCTAGAAAATCGGCCGATGTCACTCCACGGTTCGAACCGCGGTCCAAAAAGAACGGGGTTACGTAACCCACAGGGCTACGTTTTGGACTCCATGAGCTACAAATATGACACACACAGTACTCCCATTAGCCAAGAGTACCTTCGCCTCGGACGAGCACCAGCGCAACGCACCTTGTTGATCTTCTTGAGATCGTTCTCGAGCTTGTTGCCCTGCTTCTGCTTCTTCCGTCTCGTCTTTTCCTCGCCATCGATCTCACTTGGACCCTTTTTCCCGTCCGCTGCATCCTTGCGCTTCTTGGCAGCTTGATCCTGCTCGTCTTCATCACTGTCTCCTTCGCCTCCCATTTGGTAGTCGTCGCCGTACGAGTCTTGGTTTGCAGCCAGCTTGGCTGCCCGTGCTCGCATGGCCTCTTCTCTTTCGACTTGGGACTGGGCGGCAGCTGCCTTCTGTAGCGTTGCCTTCCACGCGTCTTCGGCTTCCTGTTCCTTCTGCTTGGCTGCCTTCTCGGCCTCGGTGAGCGACGCGCTCAAGTTGGTGAAGTACCCTTTGGATCCCGTGTCGACAACGACCGCGGGCTTTTCCACTTCGCGTAAATACGCCGGTACGTACTCACCAGCATTCGGAAAGATATCGAAATCATCGTCATCGTCCTGAACGGCCGGTTGCTTCGTGGTCATGTCATCCTCACCACCAGGATACCCTTCCGCATTCTCCAGATCATCGGTCGGGTTCTTGTCGTCACGCTTCCCGGCTCCGTCGCCAGTCGCCACCGACTCGTCTCTCTTGCGTCGCATCTTCTTGCTTGTGAGTTTCTCTTCCATGGCGCGTCGCACTTCACTAATGGTCATTTCGTCAACGAGACCGCTCACGACGTCGTCTAGCTCGGGACAGTCTTCCTTGCTTCGCTGCACAGCCAGCGGAATACTCTCAAAGTCCGTGGAAAGCAAATTGAACGTGTAGTACATGCGTCCGGGCAGAAATAGTTCCGACTTGGTCCACTTGGCGTCCTTGCTCAGCGGTCGGTTCTGGCACGCGTGGAAGTAGACCATCCGCCCCATACGCGTTTGGAACGTCGGCTCGGCGTCCGTGGGAAATATCTCGCTTTTTGAAGGCTGTGCGACAGGCACGGCGCCCGCGGTGTGCTTTAACTTCTCGGCCGCAGCTGCATGCTCGAGCTTCTGCTTCTCGCGCTTCAACTGGGCCAGCAACGCAAAGTCGAGGCCTTTGACCAAATGCGTATGCGACGTGTCACCCCCAAGAAACTTGCTTTGGTCCGCATCCAGGTGCTTGAACTCGTCAGCATCTACCATGTCAGGGGCTGCGCCCTGTCTTCGCTCGGCAGCGCGGTCTCGGTACTGACTCTGAGCCATGCGCGCGCGCTCGACGCTGTCGTCGCCATCACCATCGCCGTCAGCGGCGCCGTCTTTGGGCGGCTTGTTGCCCTTCTTCTTGGACGATTTCTTGGCACTCAGCTTGCGGATCCCGTCGGCATCCAATGACGTGATGTTCCCACTGGAGGTACCGTCCTTTCCATGCTTGCGAGCGCCACGCGCGCCGCCGCCGCCGCCCGACGCCAACAGCTTCCGAAAGTCGTCTTGGTTCATGATGACCGTTCTGGCGTCCCAATTGCAATGCGAGCTGCCCACCCACCGTACAATGATATTTTATTCCGAAACACACCCTTTTACTGAAACTGGCTCCCTATTTTTGTGGCTTCGTTCCTGCGGATCCATCATCTCTTGAGAAGCTCACATCGCCCCCTCATTCTCTTCTTCCTCTCCCCCCTCCTCTCCTCTCCGCCATGGCGTTCGCTCCTCCGCGTGCGACCACGGCGGTTGCATTCACCGCGCTCGCTGCGTTGGCCGCGACGGGTGTAACCGCCAAGTCGGCGGCTGCGGCCTCGGACTCGACCGAGCTGCTCTTTGGTATCATCACGCCCAAGTGCTACGACGCGTTCGTGCAGCACCACGACTTTGGCAACACCGAGTGCATCAAGTTTGTCATCTCCAAGCTGCTCAGCTACGCGATCATCTCGGGCGCGTTCATCCTCAAGCTGCCGCAGATCCTCAAGATCGTCGCTGCCAAGGATGTCACGGGACTCACGCCGGCGTCGTTCTACATGGAGGTCGTGCTCTGCGCGTCGTCGTCGGCCTACAACTTGCTGCGCGGGTACCCGCTGAGCACGTGGGGCGAGACGCTCGTGATCTTAGTGCAGAATGTCGTTCTCGTGCTGCTGCTGTGGGCGTACCACGTCCCAAAGATTGGTTACTCGACGCGCATTGGGCTCACGGTGCTTTTCGGCCTCGCGTCGGCGGCCATGATGCTCACGCCGCCCGAGCACCAGTGGCTACTCATGTCGGCCAGCATCCCCGTCACGATCGTCGCGCGTGCCCCACAGGTGCGTTTTTACTGCGTAGTAGGACTGTGAATGGATCTGCTTGGTAGTGGAAATGCTTAGCAGTGTCTCTTTATCGCATAGGTGTTCGCCAACTTTAAGCAGGGCCACACGGGACAGCTCGCGTTCATCACGTTGCTGCTCAACTTTGGCGGCACGATCGCGCGCATGTTCACGACGCTGCAGGTATTTTAGTGTGTACTAGACTACTGGAGGGTTTTGCCTGCGTGCTGATTTGGCTGTGTGTGTCGCTCGATAGGAAACGGGTGATCCCGTGCAGATTGCGGGCCTCGCGGTCGCCATCACGCTCAACGGCTTGCTCGTGCTACAGGTTCTCGTCTACTGGAACGCCACCAAGAAGGCACTCACAGCGGCCGCCAAGAAGAAGGCCGAGTAGAGTCTCGCGATTCGCTTTTTCCTGTAGGGCTTCCCGTTCCCCCACGAGCGTACAGTGATGGTAGTGCCGTAGTATCACTTGCTGTCCGTCCCTTCATCGGCCGTGTTGTCTCTTGTGCTGTCCTCGTCCTCCGCTTCTTCTTCTTCTTCGTCCTCCTCATGTTCTTCTTCATCGTCGTCGTCTTCGTCGTCCACGACTTCTTCTTTGGGCACCAGGCGTTCTCGCTTCCGAGGTTGTTTCTGGTCGAAAATCGACGGAAAGCTGCTCGTGTTGAGAAACGTAATGGTCTTGGGCATACCAATGCGGCTGTGGTACCGCACAATGAGTCCCGTGTGCGGCGCCTTGGGCGTGAGCACATTCTCGGCCTTTTTCTCTTCTTCGAGCCGTTCCAAACGGTTGAGCGACTGCATGTTTTCCACTTCCGTGCGCACGGCCTCGACCAGCAACTGCTCCTGCGTGAGCCGCGTCTTGACCACTTGCGGCTTCTTGGCCTTGGCGGCGAGACGAGACGCTTCCTCGAGGATCTTGCGCCGCAGATCCGACGACGCCGAGCTTTTTTGCGCGGTCGACTGGCGCAGCTTTGGGGCCTCGTACGCCACCACCGGTGGCTTGATGACCGCGTTCTCTCCCACGACATTTCCAACGTTTCCATTGAGTTCACTTGTCGTTGTCGCAGCGGCGGCCGCTCGTCGTGGGCGCTTGGGGACGTGCTGCGGCTCTTGGTACGCGCGCCGCTTCGCTTGCTCTTCGCGCGTCGGCCGCCCGCGCTTGCGCTTACTCCCACTGCCCTCGTCATCCTCATCGCCGTGGACATCGTCGTCGGGGTCTTCTTCCTCGTCAAAGTCCGAGTCGACCACGTCTTCTTCCTCTGTTTTTATAGTACAGTTGTCAGGCACACACTGTCAGCAACCACC
Organism: Pythium volutum; assembly: GCA_023334575.1. Taxonomy (NCBI): domain Eukaryota; phylum Oomycota; class Peronosporomycetes; order Pythiales; family Pythiaceae; genus Pythium; species Pythium volutum. The sequence goes on along the minus strand of JAADVC010000010.1, from coordinate 22,328 downwards.
ATCCTCTAGTCCATACCATGACCAACGACGCACCGGCTTCCGTGGCGTAGTCGCTGTCCTCGCCGCTCTCGTTCCACGCGTCCTGGTTCCAGAACGCGTCGTCGGCCTCGGCCTCTTCGCCAATCAGTTTGTGGATGCGTGCGCCGCGCGACACCCGCGACGGAAGCTGCTTCGCCGCACTCATTATGTATAGGTCTTTGTCCGGCGAAACACTGGAAATCTGCAAGGTCCTATTCGCAGATAATGATCAATCATGTTTTATAGCCAATCAGAAGCGCTATATAGTTGAGAATGCATATATTCAACCAATGAAATGCCACAATGGCTATGAAAATGACGTTTTTTGGTCAGACCCACGGCTGGAGCGTGACCTCGTCGTAGACGACGCCATTGCGGTTGAGCACAAACTGGACGTGCATCTCGCTCTCGGTTGACGCCACACGCAGATAGCCCCAGTCGTTGATGTGGCTCACGCTCCACTCACCAATGTCACTCGAAAAGCCACGCGTCTCCAAGCCGGCGCCGGCCGAGCCGACCACAATGTGGACTGGCCCAACGCCGTCGTGGGTGCACTTTCCCTTCTTTACGGCACAGCTCCGCTCGTACGAATGCTGGTGGCCCACGAGCATCAAGTTGACCTTGTACTTCCACAGAAGCTCCTCCATCTCTTCCCGGAAATGGACCGACACTTTGAGATCCGCGTCTTCGCCGAGCTGCGTCGTGTACATCATGCGATGCGACGTGAGCACGACCCACGGCGTCTTGGTTCTGTCGACACTTTGAAGATCCTTCTCGAGCCACTGGTACTGCGGCGCGCCACGGCGCCAATCGTGCTCAGACGACATTTGGATCACGTGGACGCCGCCATAGTCAAACGAGTACCAAAAGAGCCCGTGGCCGTTTGTCGGGGTATGCCAGCGGTGGACCATGGGCACGGCACATTCACCGGACGAGTCCGACCCGTAATTCGCCCAAGACGGATGGAACGCCATGCGGCCGTCGCTGCCCGTGGCGCCGCTCGGGTCGTGGTCGCCACCAGCCACGTAGTCGTACTCGTGGTTGCCAATGCTGACCATGTACGGCACACGCGTCGCGACCGGTTCAATGAGATGGAAGAATTCGTCCCACACATGCGCGTGGCCGCGTGCATAACTGATATCCCCTGCATGAAGCAGGAAATCATCATAGCCTTTGACGACTTCTTGGAAAGCCCGCACGGCCGTGGACGTCGCCGCCGGGGCGCTCTCCGTGCCCATGTCGGCGTACGCGAGGAACTTGGCCGTCTTGACACTTGGCGAAGGGCGCGACTTGAACGAGTAGACCTCGCTCCAGCCGTCTTGCGTGTTGCCAAAGCGATAGTAATACCGCGTGCCGAGCTGCAGCTTCGTGAGGATCACAGTGTGCATGTACCCGGGGTCACGGAACCAGACTTGGCCCACGACGTTGGCCGGCGAGTTGCACATGTCGGAGGCTTTGTAGGTGGTCGATGACCCAGCGGCTTCCTGGGTGAGCTTGTCGGCGCTCAGTCCATACTGCACCGTGGGTGTGCGTGGCGACGCCGAGTTGAACATGACGGCCATCTCATCAATGGCATCGGTCAATGCAATGTGGCCGTGCTTCGGGGACGTAAAGGAGTCCTTCATGCCGACCGTGATGCTCGCGAGTTCACGATAGTCGTTGCGCTTGGCGTCATAGTTCATGTACGAGACCGTATAGTTGCAGCGCATCATATAGAGCGACGAGAACCGCACGGAATGCTTGATTGTGTCCGGATGGTCGACACCAACGGTCGCGAGAAAGTCGTTCGGCTGAGTGCGCGGACCGCAGCTCAGCGCGAGCAGGTCTTTGGCGTGGGGCTTTGCGACGCCCTGCCACGAGACGACGAGGTCTTCGCCGTCTTCCAGCGCATGCGTCGATGCCGTGAGCTGTGGTGGCTTGTCGGTCTTGCCAGGTTTCACAAGCTGCTCCTCGACGCGGCCCCAGTGGGTGAGCACGCCCGGTCGTGGCGGCGTCCACACACTATTCGACGCGACCGTGGGTGTCGCCGCTCCAAACGCGACGGCGTCCGCGTGGGCGTATGCGACATGCGGCTTCTCTCCGCGCACGGCCGTCAAGATGAGCGTGACGGCCGCTACTGCCGCTGTCGTGCGCAAGAGCGAGAAGAGCATTCGGACCATATTCGATCTTCTTCTTTCGTCTTGGTTGCGGATTGCGGGATGTGGTTCAACGTGCGGGGGCGAAGGAAGAAGACGAATCTTTCATACAAATTGCAAGATATATGTTGGTTGACGTATAGAACAGTACTGCCTTGGACAGCTTCAACGTCGTCACGGATGTTGCATCGGAAGTTGCATGGCTCTGGAGCTGAGACTGGCGCAAACATCTCTAGCCATCAACAGTCGCACAATGAGCGGAGCATGGTGCGAAACGGTAACAGGAACCAGTACCGGTAAATACTCTGTGGACCGCGCGTGATCGCGAGAAGGGATTGATAGACCGGTACGGCCTGCCACATTTATTTACAAAATGATCTATTGGTTCTCACGGCAGCTACTAACGTACTAACCTAGAGTCCACTATCAGATTTTCCTGGGTGGTGGCGCACAGCACGAGCCACACCAAGTGCTCGTCGTGGACGGCTTTCGTGTGAAGCTGCCGGTTCTGGCATCTCATAGAGCATGGCGGCTCGGTCGTGAACCCCACGCCACGTGCCGCGACAAAGGCGCGCGCAATGGCGTCGTACGTCGTCGTTCTTCGCTCCGCATTCCCATGGAACTGCTCTTGCGCCTTCGTTGTTCCGTCCGTGTGTCGCGTCATCACCACGATGGTCGGTCGTGGAACTGCCGACCGCGGGCACCAGCTCGTCGTCCGTGGTGTCTTCGTCCAATAGATCAAGTTCTATCGGGTCTTCTTGTGCGTGAGCCATGGGCGGCATCGGACAATCGCCGATTAACATGTCGGCCGTCGACAACGTCTCGCCCATCACGTGTCGTCAATGCATGTCGGTCGGCCGATCGCTTCGTGTTTCGCACTACTGTTGTCGATAAATGACGCTCCCAGATCCGAGAAGTTGCCACCCACCCGCATTATAATACTGTATCATGCTTCATGAAGACCGAATTAACAGTTTGACTGTAAACCGGATTTTGCTGATATTTTCATCATTTCCATAAATCACACAGACACGATTGTGTATTTCAACCAATCCAATGACTCCAAAAATCGAATGTTGGGTGAGGCCATGTGACAGGGGGCGCCAACTCGCGGACCTCGGATGGTCCATGAGAGAATACCAATAGAGATTGCCGCCAGACTTGAAAGATGGCGACCAAGGAAGCAGTCGAGGCCACGATCACACAGGCCAAGGCACGGGGCAATGCGCACTTTAAAGCCCGTGACTTTGCCGCCGCCACGCGATCCTACACGGTCGCGATCGACGCGGCACGTGGTCACACATCCCATTGATCCAACGCTACTCGCGCAAGTGTTTTGCAACCGCGCCGCCACGCATTTGAAGCTGAACGAGACGGACGCGGCCGAACGCGACGCATTACGCGCCGCAGAGCTCGCGCCATCATGGGCCAAGCCACACGTACGGCTCGCCGAAGTCGATGCTTCGCGTCACCAGTACGGCAACGCCATGGAGATGCTGCTACAGACGGCACAGCGGCTCGCAACGCAAGCCGGCGACCGTGCGATCACGAGAGACGTCGAGGCGCGTATGACCGAATACAGTGCCGCGCACGCGCAAGCCGCCTTTCCCACTAATAGTACTAACACCATGGATCGCGGCCACTGGACATTTGACAGCCACACATTTCAGGATGATATGTCTCGCCCCACAAGCCACCGTCCGGACGATCTGCTGGAGCATGCTCGCCATCTCGAGCAAGCCGCCGACGATCCAACGCAAGCGCTCAAGTTGTATGAAGGTATTGCCACGATGCCCGTGGACACGACTGACGACTGGCGCTGGAACAGTGCCATTGGCGATGCGTTCGCGGCACTGGCACGCCACTATGCTAGTGATGATCACTATGACAAGAATGACGCACTCGCGTTCGAGTACCGCACGCGTGGCGCCGCATTGGGCGGCAAGCAAGCCTGCAATGACCTTGGTGCTGTCTATATGAACGGCGTCCACCATCAGCGCAAGTGCATGGCGCTGGCCAAGGTCTGGTTCCGACGCAGTGCCGAATTAAAGAATCCCGTCGCGATGCGGAATCTCGCGATACTCCATAAGCGGGTGTGTGAACTACCGACAGCGGCCCGTTGGGCGGAAAGTGCGGGGCGATACGGTTTAATCGAATCGTTTGAGACCGCCACGCAATACTGGAAGGCGGCACTCGAATTGCAGACGCTGGATCCAGGCGTCCAGCAAATGTTGGGAGACTGTGCACTGCGCGCACCGTGTCCAGGATACGTCCAGCTACGCCTCGACCATCGTCCCGTGCCGACGCTCCAGGAACTGCGCCGGATCAAGTCGCCGTACGGACATCGTCTGCTGCAGGCCAAGAAGCTCATGCTCCACGCCTGTGAATCGCTGGGCCGAGGCGAGCTTGCGCGTGGCGTGTCGCTCGCCGCGCAGGCCTACCGCTTTGACGATGCGTTACTCGTGTGTACGCCCGAGGAAATGCGGCTTTGCACGAGCGCACTTGAGCGGCTCGTCGCGGCCGGCCAGCCCATAGATGCGGCGCTCGCACTGGTGCTCCAGCCGCCCGATGCCATGGAGAATAGGACGTTTTGGACGTCTCTCCACGAACAGTTTCCCACGGATTTCCGCATTGCAGTCTATGCGGCGATCGCCCACACGTTTGTCGATGGCGAAGATGAAGACGACGAGCCTACTCGGCGTCTACGCACCGCAAAACGACCGCAAAAGTCGGTCGGACTCAAGCTGTTTCACACGGCCATGGTGAATCTGACCACGGACCCATTGTACGACGCTCGTGGAATGGACGCAAACGAACTCGGGTTTTGGTTTCTCGGCGGACTCGCGATGTATCGTGCCGAAGAGAATGACGCGGCCAAGCGGCTGCTCGAGCGTTTCTCGAGTGTGCCGGCGTCGACGGCCACCGCTTTGGCGCAGAAGCCCATTACGTGTTGGGCCTCCTGGAGTTGTTTCCAGAGCCCGAGTTTGACAAGACACTTGCTCCCATTAGTGGACCGCGTGCGGCCGCTCAGCTCCGCATGGGCATGGCGCTCGAGCAGCGACTGTCTCCACTCTTTCGGCCAAAGAACAAGTCGTCGAACCGCCACATGCTGGAATTCAAGTCGTTGTCGTTGAACATGGTGGCCGTGCACTGCGCGCGTGCGGACATGGCTCTGAACGAGCAGACTGTGTGGACAGCGAGCGAGACCGACGCGGCCGCTGCGCGGGCGCGGTGTCTTGGCGATGGTGCTGCCTTTGTTTTTGTTTTCTTGGAAGAATTCCATTGCCGATGGCGAGTCGATAGCTGCACGAGCCACACAACGCACTCTCGTGTCTGGCAACGTCGAAAGAACCGCAGGCTCGCTCGCCATGACCACACAGTAGAAGGCTCGCAGAACGAATGAGATCGGATTGAAGCGACGAGGACTGTACTGAACGGGATTAAATAATGAAGTGAACGGAAAAAGGGACGGGCTTGGTCACTTGCACCAGCGACGTTGGCGCTTGCGCGTCTTGGACTCGCCGTTGCTCGGACCACGGCGTTTCTTTGTGGTCGACTGCGCGGCCGCCGTCGCCGTCGCAGTCGCAGTCGCGGTGGACTTGGACTCGGACTTGGACTCATCGGACTCATCAGACTCGGACTCAGACTCGAACTCGTCGCTCGAATCGCGCTTCGTCGCGTGCGGCTTCGCGCTCTACTTCGCGGCTTTCTTCTTCGTCGCGGATTTGTGCGCACTCGGTTGTGCAGGCGCCGTGGACACGGCCGTCGTGGTCGTCGCTGGAACAGCAAACGCGGTCGACACGAGTTCGTTCAGTAGCTTCTCTGCGTCGGCGGCAACGTATTCGTCGCGCGCCGCACGCAACGTATCGCCAATCTCGCGTAGCTCTTGCACCTCTTCGACCAGAGCGAGGTGGGGAGCGACCGCTCTCGGGAACGCGGCGCCAGCGCGGGTGGCCGTTCGCACCATGGTGCCCGCCAAGTGCTGCATATCGCCAATGCGCGACTTCAGCCACGAGGCGGTTTCCGCGGCCGTCGTCTCGACTGGGCGCTGGAGGTTCGTCACGTCGTGGAGCGGGGCAGTCGTGGTCGTCGTAGCGGCCGTCAATGCGGCGGAAGGCGCTGGCGGCGGTCCATGATGGCGGGAGGCGGCGTTCTGGGGACGAGGATTTTCGCCAACGGACCCACCTCACAGCCTGTGGGGTCTTGAGGTTTTGAGGTGAGATGATGCTCCCCAGCTGATGGGTTATTACGTTAAATTCATTATCGTTAAAACGGTATGAAGACTACCCACTTCAACTTCACAAGTCGCATTTTGATTTTAAATGACGCATCGTCCGCTGGTTCCACGCTCGTTCGCACGACCATTGCTCCAGGGAGAATTGCGACGACGCCCACAGTGGTGCTTGGTGTTGGAACGAAGCGATCCCGAAGGGTCGCACAGCTTGAGCCCCATACAGCCGACCGATGGGGTATTCAGTCCGCTCGGCACGGCACACGACCCGCATGGCCACAGTAGCTAGTGCCCACCACCACCACCACGCGTCGCTCGCTCTTGCCGCCGCACCATCTACCCACACGTCGCTCCAGCGCACGCTGCTCTCGCCGCTTGCCTTCTGCGTCGTGTGGTGGAGTGTCTTGGGCGTTCACGTGTTTTGCGGAAGCTTTGCGCTCGCACTCGCGACCATCCACGGGCTGCTCACGGCACCGGATCTGTTTGAATACACGTCCACGTCACTCCAGACCTCTCTGCCCATGCTGCGCAGTGGCACCGCCACGTTTGCAGTGCTCGCGGCCTTGCACGGCTTTGTCGTCGTGCGCATGGCCTCTCGCTCGATCGCCCAGCGGCAGCTCTCGTTCGTGCGGCTCCAGCGACGCCACGCCGTGTCATCCCAGACTAGCGCGAGTGAATGGCGTCGCCGTTACCAAAGCTTGCTCGCCGAACGGCGGCAGCAACGCTCTCGGCTTCGGCGACTCGTGAGACCGCTCCATGTGCTCTACTCACTATGGCGACGGTACTTTGGAATTGACGGTCTCTTTGGCCTGAACGGCGAGCGCTTTGAGACCATGTTTACGGTCCGTGAGGTCGTCGAGATGCTGGCACAGCTCTACCAGACCTACGCCCTCAGTGGGTCCGTGGCGACCCACTGGATCAACGCGCTCGCCGTCTCGGTCGTGGCCGTCAATAGTGTATCAGGACTAGTCATCCGCTTGGCGTGCCGTGCTGCTAGGACCCACACCGCTACGAGGCATTTGCTCACGCTCATTGTCGACGTTGTGCTCGACTTTTCCAGTTCCATGCTGATTCCCGTGTGTATCATGTACCAGATCCTGTCCGAATTTGACTGGAACACCATGACGATCCCGCTGACACTGATCAACAATGATGAGTGGCTCGTGCGTCGCATCGCCGAGCTCCACCAGCTCATCATCACGTCCACAGTTGACTTGGTCTCGACGCTCGCGCTCCACGTCGGTGCGCTCGGCGCCATGCTCATGATTGCATGCGATCTCCGACGCGACCAGAGAAAGCGACACCCATTGAACCGTATCGCGGTCGAACCAAAAGCCGTGTATCCACATATGATACTGCAGACAGCTACGGCATCGCACAAGGGCACGGCTGGACTTTGGCGTGGCGGCCAGTGGCTGGTCGATCTCTTTTTCCTCGCGTGTGGCGTCTCGGCGATAGCGTTGCGAACCGTCTCGGCGCCCGACAAGACGGTGGCGCCGTTCTGTATCGTCCATCTCGGCACCTGGTTTGTCACCAAGTATCCGTGTGCGGCCGTGCGCATCAACTGCCACCGGTTCTCTCCAACGGATACCGTCGCGAGCATTCTCCAGTCGCTTGATGAGACCGTCCTGGTCTCGGTCGTCTTTGTCCACTGTGCCGACGCCATTGAGATTCCGTTGGCGCTGCGTACTTTCCGAGCGATCCGCCAGCTGCGGTTCATCAACGTGTCGTCGATTGCATGGGCGCCAGACCTGCTACTGGACAAGACCCACTTCCCGTCGCTCTCGTACGTGCTGTTTGGCCACACCAACATGACGAGCGTCCCGACAGCGCTGCTCCACTCGGATTTACCGACCGATCTAAAAGAGATTGAGTGGTCCCACTCAAACCTAAGTGTGCTACCGACGGAGATTGGTAACTTCTGGTCCACACGCGAGTGGATTTCGATTGTGTTCGACCACACGCAGCTCACGACGCTGCCTCAGTCGTTCTCACAGATCCGCTGTCGTCACGTGTCGCTCGCGAGCACGTTGATCGAGACGCTGCCCAGCGATGCGATCCACCACGAGTCGCTACGGAGGCTTGTGGTTTCGGGCAGTCCACTAACGTCTCTACCTGTGTCGCTCTTTACGGGGCAGCTTCAGCAAGTGATGGCGGAGTACACCCAAATCGCCGTGGTTCCCAACTGGCTCCGGACCTGGTCGGCTATTGACCATGGGAGCGGAAGCGGCCCGGCACTCGCGTTGTACGGGAGTCCTGCGTGCGCAGACGCAACAAACGCATCGCAATGGGGCTGCGACCGCGATCTCGAAAGCGGCCAGGGTATCACACGATGGGACATTCTCTGGCCAAATGTTCCCATAAATCCAACATGATTACGGAAATGTTGAAGTGGAATGGGTACGAATGGTAACCGCAAATAAATACATTTGGCATGTATACTGTCGAATGAGTGGTACCGAATACTGAATTAAGTGATGCAAACTCGACCAATAGAGCTCCTGTCTCGGTTTACTGCTTGGTCACACCAAACTCGCTGCGGTATCCTTTAATCACGGGCAGAAAGGGCGCGTTCGCATCGCCTGCGGGAGCCGCTTCAAGGAACGCGACGAGGTTATCAAGACTCGCAATGCTCACGACCGGAATGCCAAAGGTCTCGCGGACGCGGTCAATGGCCGAGCGCGTGTCCGTGACCGACACTTTTTCTTGGCGGTCGAGCGAAATGACGACGCCCGACACGGTCGCGTTCGCGTGCTTGAGAATCTCCATGGCTTCGTTGATGGCCGTGCCGGCCGTGATCACGTCGTCAATGATGAGCACCCTACGTATTCCAAAAAAAAAGATCAGTACCCACAAGTCATAAGCGACACAGAACGCAGCCTTACCGCTTGCCCGCCATGTCGGCGCCGACGAGCACGCCGCCTTCGCCGTGGTCCTTGGCTTCTTTGCGGTTATACGCAAACGGCAGATCAACGTCGTAGAGCTCGCTGTACGCGATCGCCACGGCGGCCGCGAGTGTGATGCCCTTGTACGCTGGCCCGAAAAGCACGTCGAATTCCACGCCGCTGTCGTGGATCGCCTGCGCGTAGAATTTGCCCAATTGGCCGAGCGCGCGACCCGTGCGGAAGAGACCGGCGTTGAAAAAGTAGGGACTCAGGCGGCCCGACTTGAGCGTAAAGTCTCCAAACTTGAGCACGCCCAGCGACAGCGCAAACTCAATGAACGCGCGTTCGTTGCCGCCCAACGCAGTGGCTTTGGTGGCCGCCGCGGAAGCGATCTTCGCAACACGCACCGCATTGATGGCGTCACGGAAGCCCTCGGCCGCCTCCTTGGGGTTGGCGGCCTTGGAGATGCCACGCGAGATCGGAATGAGCATGCCCAGTCCGTCGGACGACAGACCGGCGCTCACGGCCTCTTCCAAGTTGCCGCCCTGAGCGCCAATGCCCGGCGCGAGAATCCAGAGCGACGGCGTCACGGCGCGCACGCGGCGCAGCGCAACGACGTCCGTGGCACCGACGACCAGACCAACATTGTCGTCGGTATTCCACTCGTGGGCCTTGAGCGCGACCTGCTCGTACAGCAAGCGAGAGCCGCCGCCGGCGACAGAAACCGACAGCGTCTGGAAATCGTTGGCCGTCGGGTTCGAGGTCTTGCAGAGCACAAAGCACCCGCGCTCGGGGTGGCCGCGCACGAACGGATCGATCGAGTCCTGTCCCATGTACGGCGCCAGCGTGATCGCGTGCGCGTCGAGCTGCTCAAAGGCCGCGACGGCATAGGCCGCGGCCGTCGTGCTAATGTCGCCGCGCTTGGCGTCGAGCAGTACGGGGATATCCTGGGGGATCGCCTGGACGACACGCTTGAGCGCGGCGATGCCGTCGGCGCCGAAGGCCTCAAAGAACGCCGAGTTGGGCTTGTACGCGGCCGCGACGTGGTGGGTCGCGTCAATGAGCCGCACGCAAAACGCCTCGGCGGCCGCGGCCGTGGGCTCCGCAAGCTCGGCAACGTGCGGGTCCAAGCCGATACAGAGAAGCGAGTCGATGGCTTGGACGCGACTGCGCAGGCGACTGAAGAAGCTCATGATGGTGCTTGGGAGGGATGTGGTAGGGGAATGGGCGGATGTGTGGTGGTGCTGAGCGTGTGGAGTGGGACGTTCGCGAAATGGATTGGATTGCCGAGGAGACAGTCGGTCAAGGTCGCCATCAGATCATCTACGGTGCGGTGATTGGGTGAAATCGATCTATGGATGATATCGATTGATTGAAAATACGAAGGGATCCGCAAAAATTATAAGGCCGCGAATGATGGTCGATGGAATGGAGGGATGCATGGAGAAGCGGCAGGGGAAATGAAGATGGTGGCTGTGTATGCAGGTAAAAATGTCTAGCTTTTGGATTATTCATACGACGTAGTATGGGGCGGTGGCAGGAGAGTCAGGGGGGATCATGGAGGTCGCGTGGTGAGCATTGTCCGAACCGCACCACACGCCCATGATCTCGATCCTCTCTTGATGGCCTTGGGTATGTCCGTGTTTATACTTGGTACCCGCGCTTGGATGAGCCGGCTAATCGGTCGACAGCGTCACTGATCATGGGCATGCTGAGCACGTTGCCGATGACGGGCGTCTGGCGCAGGAACGCGACAGCGACCGGGAAGAACGAGCCAAAGAGGTTGAGGAACCCAAACGCCTGGAGAAACATGCCAATGATGGGGAACCGCAACAGCACCAGCACGATGCCGCCGAGGAAGCACACAATGCCGCGCCATCGCTCCTTGCGCGAGAAGAACCGAATGGTGCGCGAGAGCCCGATCGTGAGCGCGAGCCCGCAGAGAAAGAGCACATCGCCGAGCGCGAGCAGCGCCGCGTCAAAGAAGAGGACCACGCCGAGGAAGAGAAAGAGAAAGCCCACGCCCAGCAGCAGCGTGCCAATCTTGCGGTTGTCGTCCAGCATCGCGGTTGCCTCTTTTAGTGGGGGGGCGGGAAATGGGAGGAGAGTCGTTCGCGTCGGTCCGTGTTGGTTCGGTTCGCCACGTGCCCGTTTGTTTTGCAAGTGATGCGAGAGATGGAGAGAGTTTGGGTGCGAGCCAGGTCGAGAGGACGACAGTGGCGTGACGAATGAGCACGTGATTGGCTAAAACCTCGTAATAGGCAATTCTATTGGTTGAAATCGCAAATAGGCAAAATGTATTGGCTGAAAGTATCAGACGCTTAAATCAGTTCTCGTGGAAAACGCTCTGGAACGCATCAAGGCGGACCACGATCTTTGATGAGATTGTTTCCATTGCATCGGCTCCACTCCACCTCCTCACAGTATGCATCGAGAAGAATCTCTAAATAATGTTACCGTTTTGCTGGTTGCTGACAAAGAGCAGTGGCCCACAGTGTCTATCGCCACCGATATGCACAAGACTCTGTTCCCTCTTCTGGTCGTCCTCTGTCCTTGGCGTTGCTTCATGCGACAAACTGGAAGCGAATGTAAATGTCGTTGTCGTACGAAAACGACGACGACGACGACGACGTCGACGAGCTGGTCGGCGAGACCATGAGCGACCGCTTGTCCGTGGCCGTCACGATCTGTGACGGTTGGTCGTGGTCGTCGCCAGTGCTGGCGTCCGTGTCGTTGCCGTCGTCTCCGTCTCGCTCCTCACTGCTGACGCTCGGCAGCATGTGGGCCATGCGGTTGGCCTTGGCCGTGAGGTACCCTTGGCTGTGTTCGCCGCCCTGGATGATGACGGGCAGCCGCCCTTCGACCTCGACCGAGAGCTTGTTCAGCAAGCGGATCTTGCGCGGGTTGTTGGTCAGCAAGCGGATCGACTCGATCCCGAGATCCTTGAGGATCGCCGGCACGGGTTCGTACGAGCGGTAGTCGTCCTGGAAGCCCAGCACGCGGTTTGCGTCGACCGTGTCCAGTCCCTTTTCCTGCATGGCGTACGCGTGGATCTTGTTGGCGAGCCCAATGCCGCGACCTTCCTGCGGCATGTAGATCACGACGCCACCGTGCTGGCGAATGTACTGCTTGGCAAAGTCGAGCTGCTCGCGGCAGTCGCACTTGAGCGAGCCAAACACTTCGGACGTGAAGCACTGGTCGTGGACGCGCACGGGCACGCCAGTCTTGCCACGCACGTCGCCGCAGACCATCGCGATCGGCTCAGCCTCGCGGAGCGTGCCCGTTGAGCGATACGCGCGCACGCGAAACACGCCGTCGCCCGTCGGCAAGTTGGTCTCGGCCACGAATTCCGTGCGCACGTCGTCGCCCAGACACGTGAGCCCGGGCGCGTGCGGCGGCAGCGCCTGTGCGTGCGCCTGGTGGCCGTCCATCTTGGTACTGTTCTCACGGGTCATGAGTATGTGTGTGGGTGGTGGGAGATCGCCGAATCGGGGCGAATGGCTTGCACGAAAATGGGAAGGGGAGAGAGGGGATCTGGTGTGATAGACACGCCGGCGCTGAAACAGAAGTCGGAAGAGCGGAAGGGTAGGGAAGTGTGCAGAGGCAAGGAAGTGTCGGTTCGTTACGCCCGACAAGATCTGCTCGTCCAGAGATACTCTGGATATGCTACGCTCGACGTAAGAAGGAGGAAGCAAAATGAAGTCTGCAGGTGCTGTACTAATTGGCCGGCGTTCCGTTCCGCCGTCCCTTGCCTCGGGACGGACGTCACACAAACAACCGTGGTGGGTGAGAGGCCGAGAGCGATAGCGGATGCTGCCGTGACAAGGGGGACTGGACCACAAACGGCTCGTTGCGAGTTGGGCTCACCAACGGAAATGAGCGGGTATGTATTTACATAGGTGTTTTAAAAGCCAACTGATGGTCATCTTGGAACGGGACGGTGTTGCGACATTCGCGCTGAGAGGTTTCAATACGGTTGCAGAGTGGTGGTGGTTTGTTTGCGTTTTGAAAGGCGGGTAGGGGAGAGGTATATTTCAGTACGATTGGTAGAAATAGTCCACGACAGTGGATTGAGCGCGTTGATTGGCTTAGGAACAGACTTGACGACGTCATCACATACTCGCAACACTCGCAATCAGCGGAACCGTCGCTGATCGGATGATTACGCTCGCCTTCTGGAAAATCTCGACCCTCGAACTTTTGACGAAGCTCAAGTCTGACTCAGACGAAGATTTCGTGGCCGTGGCCCAAGTGCTGAGTCACTTTTACAAGAAGGAGAAGATGGGGACGCACAACAATACCGGGACATTACGTGAGGAGGCATTTTCAGGCCGAATTGAACTCGTCTCCGCGTTCGGACCTGATTAACTGTGTTCCCAATGATCCATTTATTAGCGGGCTGCGCACGTTTTCGCTGCTCGTGGAAGTCGACTTTTTCTGGCTCTCTGAGCTGGACGATCTCACGGGTATCGAGTCGGCTGCTGCACGTATGCACGCAAAATCCCCACGCAGTAGGAAAGGACATTGTCCGAACTGCCACCAGCTCGTCAAGAGCAGTGACCAGTTATTGAGACGGTACCAACGGCATCAGATTCGGCCAAAGGTCGAGATCGCTTTATGGCTGGACGGCATACCATAGTACCTCTCTCACGTAGCCAGTAGTTGATTGGGGGGTGATGAGAAAGGAATGAAAAGGGGATACTAGGAATTGCCGCAGGTGCAGGTATTGGACTGCGTTGTTTCCCCGACCACAGTTTGAAACAAGTTGGGGGGATACACATTGCACACAAAAAGGTAGCGGAATTCGCACTTTCGCTATCATGATTGTACTTGGATAGAAACCACCATACCAGGTGAATCGAGTATGCCAGGGCGAGAACGTCTCTCACCGCCGCTCGATCTCTGTCTGAGGTGAATGTGTGTTTGGTCCAGCTCGCGGATAGTTAAGGTGACGATGACAGCATGTAGGATCTCGACGCCAGTTTCATCTTCATTAAAATTTTCTCCGTATCGTAGTTCTTTTGATCGATCGATCTGTGTGCTGCCCGCCACGGTCGATGTTCGTAGTTCAAAGAACTATGTTGGGGGAACTTTTCGTTGATTGAATAAATCGCACCAGCAACAACATAAATTACAACCGTAGTGGGCGTCACTGCAGATCGTAGTCCAAAGGAGTATGTGTCTGACATTTTACCCACAAAATCTCGAGGTGTCTGCGAACGCCCACCCCGGGAGCAAACTTCGACGGGCGAAGCGCGTGAAGTATTGCAGCGGGCGCGCTGAGATCAATGTATTTATTTGACAGTACGCCTCCCCCACTTCCAGTGGACAACGCGGAAACTGCCAATACCCATGCCTACTCACGGATGGGCTTATATTTATGAATACCGCCACGCTATGCAGTCGCATGAAGTCCAAAAGCTAGTCATGGGAGGATAATGACACTCTTTTCGGGCAGCAATGGGTCTAGTTTATGCACATCTGGACGCCAGACTCCTTATCTGATTCCAACGTCATGTTGTACATAACCAGGACATAATCGATGTGGACGCTGAGAATCGGGTTTGCCATTCTAGAAGAGGTACCGACTGCACGGATATCTTAGAAACGCACTGTATAGTCAGCACTGCGTCTTCAGCGTGTTTGGATCTTTGACACGTTGGTCGATTCCGCAGAAGGCCATGATCTGGACTGGCAGCGAATCAGGCAGCTAGGCTGGTACCCACGACCACAAATCGAACACGAGACTGATCTTGACGTTGAACGGTTGATGCTTGGATGCTTCGTCTTGCTCGTACCGCTCGTGGTAGAACCCAGATTTCTCCTCGCGATAGAGGACGAGTAACAATACGGTGATCACGGTGAGTGTGACGCGTGAACTGAGCTGTGACGCAAATCGCTGTGGGTAGCGTCGAAAGCTACTTGGAAATCTGCAGTGACGATGCACAAAGATGTGGTTGGTAGTTCGATTGCTTTCACCATCGACACTGGAGTACTCTTCTTGTTCGGGTCGTCGCTCACTGCCGAGTTGCCCACAAGACGTCGACGACCACGAGTATCTCAACTAGGCGTCGCTTGTGGTACAGCCAGCCGCCGTAGCCACCACCAACGGACGCTGCCAACCCCAAGACCATGAGCTCCACGCCCGCCAACGCGGTTGCCGTTGGTTCTGCACTCGTCGTCGCGAGCGCGCATTGGCTGATGCCGAACGCGACCATTGCCAACCCCCACGAAGCGAGTGCCGCCGCGTTGAACACGACAATGCATCGCCGAGGAAATCGCAACTGCCACGCCGAGAAGCCAAAGTAGACCGCGATGACCACGTTGGCGTTTCGCAGCATGACTGCGAATCGAGTCGTGCCGACTTGTGGATCGCAGAGAAACGACGCGGCCGCTGCGCTGCATGCACCGTTCGTCTTGAGCAGCGCGACCATCGCGACGCCGTACGCCGACATGATTGCGTTGAGGGAACGCAGCCAGAGACGAAGCACGTCGTTTTCGGCAAAGAACGCAAACGGCGACGGCGGCAGCGCGCGTGGTGGCATACCATTCAGTGCTGGCTGAACAGCGACACGCATTGCCATATAAACGCGAGAGGAATGGGCGGTGTCGGAAGAAATGGAGAGCCATCCCGTCTCCGAATCAGTTGCTGGAGCAAGGCGGCAGGTTCTGAGCGACAGTATTCGGCCGAGGAGGATGAGAGCAGCTGGTTGATAGGAGTTGGGAAAAAAATAGCTAGCCACGTTAGGGTCACGTTTGCCGAAGTGGGAGAAAATAGCTAGCCATATTCGGCTCAGCCGTGCCGAAGTCGGCTTCTGCGTGGATACGTTTGTGTGTCTCTTTGGTGCCTGGAATGGAGCTGAGCGACGGTAGTCAAAATTGGCGGTGTCACCCGCATCGTTTGCGTATCTGGGCATTGCTGCGACGCAGGGAAATTCTCTTTTTGTGGACGGCGTCGGCAACTGATCCATGCAATCCATTCGGTCTATTTATGGTACTTTTGGTGAAGTGCCCTTTGTCAAAGAGCCCCCACAGATCTGCGTCCTGACGCGACTACGACAGTATTTTCCACGTCGCACTGCAGTTGCCAGCTTCCCTCCAATCTACGCACCTAGCAACCATGCTCCAGCTCTTTGTGAACGGCCCGCCGGGCGCTGGCAAGACCTCGCTTTGCAAGCTGCTCTGTGACGAATTCGGTCTCGAGCTCGTAGCCACAGGCGACTTGCTGCGCGAAAACATTCTCCAGCGCACACCGCTGGGCGTGGTCGCCAAGGACTGTATCAGCCGCAAGAGTCTCGTGCCCGACCACGTCGTGGTCGACATGGTCGCCGAGAAGATCTGCGACTGCGTGCACCGCAAAGGCTGGGTGCTTGACGGCTTCCCACGCACACCCGAGCAGAGCGCCGCGCTGCGCCGCAAGCAAATCTTCCCGAGCGTCGTGATGGTCTTGGAACTTGGCGAAGCCGAGTGCGTCAAGCGCATCACGGGGCGGCGGTTCGATCCAGTGACCAGCAAGATTTACCACATGCCGAGCATCATGCCGCGCGATGCGACCGTGCTGGCACGGCTCACCAAGCGCAGCGACGACGCTTCCGACAAGCTGCCGCCGCGGTTTGAAGCCTACCGACAGCACGGCGACGCGACTAACACGCTGTATGATGGTGTCGTGCACCGCGTCGACGTGTCCCGCAAGCCGATCCAGGACATCTTGGAGACCGTCGTGCGTCTGCTCCACACACAGGCTCGCTCGCCCGCAGGTAATAGTACTAGTGGTGGCGATACCCACTCGGTTCATGGGAATCAGGCGCTCATCACCAGTGGAGCAGCGATACCACCTCCAGTGGTCCGCGTCCAACACGCGCCGCCTTCTGCGGGGCCCCAAAGCAAGCGCGTCATTCCGTCCCACCACCACCACGTGCCCCAGAAGATTGAAGAGGAAGACGAAGAGCCAGACGCACAAGACGATGGGTTCCACTACCATAGTGGCGAGTCTACGTACGTGCCAGAGCGACGCCCGTCGGCCGTGGCGACGGCAGTCCCCCAATCCACAGCGCTGGCTCATAACGCAGACGACCTGCCGCGTATCGAAGTCAACTTCAAGGCCCTGCACGTCGACATGGGGCGGCAAATGGGCATCCAGAGCTCGCCGGCGGTCTCGCCATCGTCGTCGCCATCGTCGTCGCCGTCGCAATCGCCTTCATCGGCACGCACCAAAGCGGCGCCCGAGACCGAGACCTTTTCATTCCAGGCGTCCAACAACGAAGACGCCAACGGCGGTCTATCATCGGCGGTGGCGACGTCGTCTGTGCCAAGTCCACCACCCGTCATTGGCGTGGACATGGCCAAGTTCAAGGACCTTTTGCTCGACGGCTTTGACGTCTTCAAGCACGGCCGACGCGGCAACCCCCACGCACGCACAATCTTTGCCGACATGGAACTCAAGCGCATTTTCTGGATGAAGCCCGGCAAAGAGACCAAGGCTAAAAAGGCCAAGCTCGACCAGTCGCTGCTGCTCGCCGACGTCGTCCAGGTCGTGCGCGGCATGAAGACGGAGGTGCTCAAGCGGTCGGGCGACGTCGCCAAGTACGAACGGTACCTGTCGCTAATCGCCGACGACCGCACGCTTGACCTTGAGCTGCCTAGCGAGGCCATGTGCGAGTTCTTGCTGCGCGGCTTTGAGCAATTGCTCCACGGGACAGCGTGAGAGAAACCACGACATTTGCAATACACTGGAATTCGAAAACGACGACTAAAAGATGGTATTGTCAAACGAACAGGGAAGGTTTGGGCAGCGGGAAATGCCGCGTCGTTCTGCGTAAAAAGAGTACGAGGGCGTTCGCAACTAGCAGGCCACTTAGGCGTGCTTGGCCTGCGACGTGAAGCGCAAGTAGGCCTTGCCCGAGGGCAGCTCCTTGACGTCGAGGTCCGAGTACTTGGCCTTGGCGTCCTCGGCCGAGAGCGTGCCGGCGACGACCACGGGGTCGCCCTTTTGCCAGTTCACGGGCGTCGCGAGCTTCTGGTTCTCGGTGAGCTGGAGCGAGTCAATGACGCGCAGCAGCTCGTTAAAGTTGCGGCCCGTGCTGGCCGGGTACGTGAGCGTGAGGCGGATGCGCACTTCTGGGTCGAGCACAAAGACCGTGCGCACCGTGAGCGGCAGTCCGGCCTTGTCAAGGTCGTCCTGCGCGAGCATGCCCAGCTCGGCAGCGATCGTGCGCTTGACGTCGGCGATAATTGGGTACTGGACCTTTTGGCCAGAGTAGGCCTCAATGTCCTGGATCCACTTTTGGTGGCTCTCGACGCTGTTGCAGCTCAGCCCGAGCAGCTTGACATTGCGCTTTTCGAATTCGCCCACGTTCTGGAGACGCGCAGCCTCGCCGAGCTCGGTCGTGCAAATGGGCGTAAAGTCGTCCGGGTGCGAAAAGAGCAGACCCCACGAGCCCTTGAAGTAGCCGTGGAGCGAGTTCTCGGAGCCGTCGCTGGCCGTAAAGTCAAAGTTGGGCAGCGTGTCGAGCAGTGTGAAGCCGCGCTTGTTGCTGGTCTGCGTGGCCATGGTGAGAGCGAGGAGCTTGGAAAGAGGCTTGCGGTCGAGAGAGCGAATTGCGTTGTGTGGGAAAGGATCTGCCCCCTGGATGCCGCACTTGAGGCTCACTTTTATGAGGGAAGTGAAGAGCTCCATATCGCTGATTGGTGAAAATGAATATGTATCACCCAATCAAAAGATGTAAAATCGCTGCATCGACCACCAGCCGGGACATGAGTTAGAATCACGTGATTTGATTGGGTCTTTCCACGTAAATATTGTGATTTCCAGCCAATCAGATGAGATTCTTGAAGATGCACAATGCCCGCTTCAACCCTGGAAAAAGTGAGGGGGGAGGTGCGTGTGAGATGGATGATTGCTTCGAAAAGCCGAGCCGCTTGGGTCCACAAAATGAATCCTCCGCGTACACACTTCGCGTGTGTTCCAGTGCGGGCCACGTGGTGCAAAGCCGCTTGCCCACTGGCTGCATGTTGACGTTGCCCGCTCGCCACTGTAAACTCTCGCCCAAGGTCCGATGACGCAGATTGCACTTGATGATGATAGAGTTTCAGATTTACAGTTAACCACTTGCAGATTGCACTTAACGCATGGCACGCGCGACAAGAAGAAGAATGAGATGTTTCGAACCCACACACCAAGAAGAAGAAGGCCAGGTTGAGTGGCGTCAACTTGATACAGGAAGCTTCTGACTGGGTAGTGGAGTTCTGAGGGTTGTGGTATGCTGATTGCAGTCACTATTCCCAAGATGTCGATGGTGCGTCCATTTCAAACCAGGAGTAGACATTGTGGCATTGGCGTAAGTCAGTACAACGAGGTCTCTAAGGAAGGGTGAACCGCCCCAGGCTGGTTAACAGAGCAGGGAAAAGCTCTCGCTCTTGGTAGTGGAAGGAGCCACTTCGGTGGTCATCCGTAAAAATTGGAACGATACAGAGAAGATTAGCATGGCCCCTGCACAAGGATGACGCATAAATCGAGAAGTATCGCACTTTAAAAAGAAAAAGTGCGATACTTCTCGATTTATGAGATTTGGAGGCCTTGGCGAGGGTTCATAATACGGTAGTATATTCTGTCTCCTGTACACGAGTCTGGCACAGTGGAGTAGCCGCCAGCATTGCCGCTTTGCCGAAGCCGCACGGGTATACATAACACGTCACCACCGCGGCCAGTTCGGAAGCCAGGACCCCCACAGTGTGGCCGACGCCTCTGAATTTGCCCCAAGTGCCGGCCTACCCGGCAGAAACACGCCAGTGGGTTATGGAGGGGAGACCACACGTGACTCAAGCGCAAGAACTACTGGTTGCAGCCATTCAATGCCCATGCGATTCGTCTCAGGGGGTCCGCGGTGTCTCCGGTGCTTGAAATGAAGAGCAGATTAACATATCTCGGTGTATCGTCATGCGAAACGTACTGTGAAGCAATGGCCTTGCTGACTCTGCATCGTCGATCTCCCATTGTCACAGAGCATCGTTGTGGACGAATCGCACTTCGTCTTGATCGCCTTGCGACGCCTCGCAGGCAGACGCTTGGCTCTGTAAGTATCAATACCCACTGCGAATTAATCGACCACTTCCCATATTGAGCCGCGTCTGAATGGTTTGAAAATGGGTGAGTGATCGCTGTCGCCATTTCAGTGTGGGCGACTCACGCCATTGGTCCCGCGAGCGGTACGGAAGGGCTCCGTATTCCGATTTGCTCGGGATGGTCGATTGCTCCCCTTGGTTGGAAACGTATCAACCAACCAGATGCCTTCTCATTGGCTGAAATGGTCGATTACCACCGGCTCCAGAGCCGAATCAAGCATATTAGCCAATGAAAATCTGCAATCTTCGTTATTGACCAATCGTATGGTTTCCCTTTCCAACCGAACGCACACGGAAACCAGAGAAATATCGTGAAGAAAGATGCCACGCCGGTCAATGAGACCCGCGGCGGTTCCCTCCACGCAATCCAGCCAGCGATATGAAGAGGAGAGAGAGAGAGAGAGAGAGTACAGGCAATATGGGTGCGCGCCCTTACTAACCACTGAGCCACGCCTGCCGTCTCTTTCATTCCGACATTTACCGACAACTTCTCACTTGAATACCCTCACCTTCTTCTTCTTCTAACCACCGATGGCGCGCTCTGCGACCGACTACGCAGCGGTCGAGACGCCCACGCACGAACCCCCGACCGCGATACCAGTGGAAAAGAGCCTCCAGGACAGCCATGCGGATGCGCCGCCGCCGCCGCCGTCCACCAGCGGTCGGCTCGTGCCGCTCGCGACGCTCTTTTCGTTTGCCGACACGACCGACACGTTGCTCATGGTCGTCGGCACTTTGAGTGCGCTCGCCGCGGGCGTCGCGCAGCCCATCCAGATGCTGCTCGTCGGTGACGCCATGAATGCGTTCAATCCGCGGTCGCCGCTTCCGCCCCACGATTTCCGCGCGACCGTGAACGGCGTGGCGCGCAACTTTACGATCGCCGGCGCCGCAGTCTTGGTCTGCTCGTTCCTCCAAGTCGCGTGCTGGTCCGTGACGGCCGCGCGCCAGGCCAAGCGCATCCGCAGCGCCTACGTGCGCGGCATTCTCTCGCAGGAGATTGGCTGGTTTGACGTGAACGAGTCCATGGAGTTGTCGACGCGCGTCGCCGAGTTGGCCGTGACGATCCAGAGCGGCATGGGCCGCAAGATGGGCGACGCGTTTCAGGCCGCGTCCACAGTCGTGGCGGGCATTGCGATCGGGCTCGCCAAGGGATGGCAGCTCGCGCTCGTCATGTTGGCGCTGACGCCTGCGATCGCTGTCGCGGCGTTTCTCTCGATTCGCGCGCTGGCCACGACCACACAGGCAAGCACGGAAGCGTATGGCAAGGCCGGCGCCATTGCGCAAGAGTCGCTCAGTAATGTACGCACGGTCCACATGTTTAGCGCGATGGGCCAGTTTGTCGCCAAGTACGAAAAGGCGCTCGCGCTGTCCACCACGGCTGGTATCAAGAAGGGACTCGCGGTCGGCGCAGGCACGGGCTTCATGTTTTTCACGATCTTTTGCACGTTTGCGGGTGGAATGTTTTTCGGTGCGCTCAAGATTGCTAACGACCGTCGTGACGGATGTGTCGGCGACGGTTGCTACGACGGAGGCCGTGTGTTCACCGTGTTTTACGGCGTCGTGCTGGGTGCCATGGCACTTGGTCAAGTCGCTCCCAGTGTTCAAGCGATTTTCGCTGCTCGGGCCGCTGCCTACGACGTTTTCGCCGTCATTAACCGTCAGTCCATGATCGACCCACTCAGTGACGACGGCAAGAAACTTGACAAGGTGGAAGGCAACATTGAGATCGACAGCGTCTCGTTCGCGTATCCGTCGCGTCCTGAAGTCAAGGTGTGCAGCAACTACTCACTCTCGATTAAGGCTGGAGAGACGATCGCTCTTGTCGGTCCGAGCGGCAGTGGCAAGTCGACGATCGTGTCGTTGCTGGAACGATTTTATGATCCATTGAGTGGCGTCGTCAAGATTGATGGTGTTGACGTGCGTGAGCTGAACGTCAAG
>JAADVC010000009.1:0-64374 GCA_023334575.1 Pythium volutum | reverse complement strand
TTTCCCTCGACGGGGCTCAGCAGCCATAGGCATGGCGCCGCCGCCACAGCGACTGGCCGATGCCACAGTGTGCGCGCTACTGGGACGAGTGGCTTTCCGACTCGCGGATCCAGTGTTCGCCACTGTCGCCGGCACGCGGCAGCCTCCAGCACGACCGCGTGGAGATCCAGTAAACCTGCAGAGCTTTACAGATGTGTGCTACACACGCCACGCGGCGCTCGCCATTTGCGACGCGTCCTGGAAGGACTGCACGCGCTCGCGTGGTGCCGCGGCGCTGGCGTCGACGAAAAAATCGGCGGTTTTCGTGGCGCCTAGTTGGTGTCTACGGCGATCCATGTCGATCCAGCCATGCTCTCGCGGTACCGTGTGGTCGCGGATGCCACGGCGTCCGTCGTGTCCACGGCGTGGGTCATTGTCGAGTGCTTCTCGATGGACCCGCGGTCCAGCGCCATGGCAGAGAGAAGGAGCATCCACCTGCGATTGAAGCCGTTCCTCACGCGCGAGCCGCCGATTCTCGACTTGGAATCGACCCGCTAACGAGCAACGTGGCTCAGCGAGCGTGGGATACCCCCCCCCCTGCCCTTGTACTTGCGGCATATTCAGCTTTGCCTCGTCCGGGTCGCCCAGTCTATGGCAAGAGCTGTCACCACCAGCGCGCGCGTGCCACGAGTACGTTGCGATCGTGTGCATACCCCCATTGTGTATGCCGGCGGGTTACGTGCTTGTCCGCCGTCTTCTCGGCGGTCCCGGCGCTTCGATCGCTGACGTCGTTCCGTGTAGACACGGACGATCTCACGCAAAACTGCGCCACGCGCAAGGGCGTGCAGAGGTTACTACGCCGTGGCTCGCGTACACGCTGCACGCGTGCCGCGGCGAGCCCGGGCAGCTATTAATATCGGCCGAGATCCAACTCGCCAAGGCGTCGGAACGATTATGGACGAGCGTGCTTCTCGACCGCGTATCGTTTCCAGCGCGGCCACCGACCCGCCTTTCTTGCGTCTGGTACGCCGGCCATGGTATCCGCGCGTGCCGAGTTGACGGCCGCTACAGTGCAGAGTGGGTTGCGCCGTGGCCAGACGCTTCTGTTCGTACCGACAAGAGACCAACGCGTCGATGTCATTGCGGTCGGCGACGACGCCAGCGGCCATTGTCGTGTGGCCCGGATTCGGTCTCGTAGGCACCGCCATGACGAATCTCGACGGCTGGACGCCAGCGAAACGCATCGCCGGATTCCTACGACGCCTACGCATCGGTCGTGCAGGACGTGACGTGCGCGACGTCGGATTGTGCGGCCATTGCAGCTTTCGTGAATCACACTAGCGCGACGCTGCGCCGGCTCGGCGTGGACCGCATTCGCCCTAGAGATCGAGCCGTCTTTCAGCGTAGTTTGCGCGCGTGTTTCACGCTTGGACGCATTGTGTGGCGGTTCGCTCGAGATTGTCGAGCCGCTGCTGGTGACGTACGCCAACGGAAGGTGTGCGATCACGACGCTCGAGATCGGCAAGGTCTCTTGTCGGGCCGTGGACGCCATCATACAAGACGCTCGCCGACCAAGACGCCCGCATGGGGCATACGCTCGAACGATTGTGCTTTGAAAGAGGTTTGTGTGAGACGGATCACATCGAGCGCATCGTCGGTCTTCTTGGTAGCAATCGGCAGCTCACGTATCTACGTCTAGGTGAGACCAAGGATCTGCTCCGTGGCCTTGTCGACCAGCCTGCGAAGCAAACGCCTCAGAGCAAATGAGTAGTCTATACGTTTCTGCTCTCAGTGAGACGCCACCGCGTGTTGCGGATGCTGTTGCTGCCGACCGCACAGGAGATCGTCGCGTTTGCGGCGACGCCCGTGCGGCGACACGTGGCGTGGGAAAGAGGAATTACATGTACAGTGATGCTTTATTCCTATATACACTGACGCATCCAACTGAATTTCACTTTGCTCACCGCGTCCCCTTCACCTTCATCCCCAAAAGCGCATGACGTCGTCGGCCGACTCGGCGCGTTTCAGCAGCTCGATCGTGAGCTCGTCGTCGTGGACGCGGTAGCCGTACACGGCCGGCGCCGGCCGGCTGCAGTGCCGACTAAACATGGACAGCGTGTTGGCGCCCGCGTCGTGGACCACGACAAAGTCCCCGGCCGCCATGGTCGGCAGCATGACGCGATGGCCGATGACGTCGCCTCCAAAGCACATGGGGCCGGCGACATTCTGCACACTGAGGGGCGTTATCGACGCCATGCCCTGCGAACTATACAACAACAAAAGCGTCAGGGCATACAAACATCAAGTCAAAAACCCAAAACCACACGTACTTGTAGACGGAAAGGCGATGCGGAAAGCGCTCGGGGCAGTAGCACGTGCGTACGGACAGATCTGACCCGGCGTGGATGATCGCGGTCTGGCGCAGCGTGTCCGGTCGGCCGTCCGGCCCCGTGATCTCGGCGTCGGCCTCGTGGCGCTTGACGTACTCGACCTCGGAGATGGTCCATCCGGCCTTGGCACTCACGGCGCGGCCAAACTCGGTCAGGATCGTGCGTCCGCACCGCTCAAAAAGCTGCGGTGCGACCGTACGCAGCACGTCAACGTACTGCGCAAACGTCGGTGCGACGGCGTCACTGTCGTAATTCGACGGCAGTCCGCCGCCAATGTTGAGCACGCGCACGCGGCTTCCACCGGCGGCCGCGTCAATTTCGTTTGCGAGATCACAGAGCGAGGCCGCGCCCTGTGCGAGCATCTCGAGTTCGCCGCCTTTTGTCGACGTGGCGACGTGGCAGTGCAAGCCCGTCATCCACGGATTCTCTCGAAAGAACGCAATGATCTTGGCGCGGTTCATGCGCGTAAGCGGCACGCCGAACGCGGCGTGCTCGGTCGCGTCCTGGCGGTTGAGAAGTGGGTGCACACGCAGTCCAATGCGAGGCAGATCGCCAGCAAACCGTGGCGTACACTCTGGGAAATTCGACTGCAATAGCTCCTCGGCGTGCGCGCGAATGATCTCGAGCTCGTCAAAGTTGTCGGCATTCACTTCGACACCAGCGTTGATCGCAAACGCAATGTCGCGTCGCGTCTTGCAGGGCGAGTCCAAGACAATCTTGTGCGGCGCACACCCGAGCCGCAGTGCGTGCTGCACTTCAATAATGGACGCGCACGCGACACCGACGTCGTTTTCAATCGCGCGCTTGAGGAAAAACGACAGCGGACACGACGTGACGGCAAAGCGGTGCTCGAAATGGGACGGAAACGACGTGCGCAGTGCCTGGAACGCCATGTCGATCGCGTCGAGATCGTACACGACCGCCAGTTTGGTTTCTGGTTCTGAATCGTCACTCAGCAGCGGCAGCGAACTGCGGCGCCGCTGGGCCGCGGGCGTACTACAGAGGATACTGTCCTGGCACAGGCGACGCACGACGCGTGCGATCTGGCTCGTTTTCACGCTAAAGTCCCAGTCACTTAGCGGCTGCGGCAGCTCCACGCGCGCGGCCACGACCTTGGCGTCAATGTACTTCTGTCGGAGTTGGTCCCAGTGCTCCAGAACGAGCTGGATCTTTTGCAAAATGAGATCGTCTTCCGCGATGAATCGTTGGATGATGCGACTGTGAGGCTCGGACTGGTGGTAGTGGATCGCATTGACCATGTCGGCGCCCATGGCGATGCGCAATACGCCGCCACTCAATTTCCCGAGCTGCACGGGCTGGCCCAGCAGACAGCGCTTGCGTGCGACGTCGTGCTGGGGTAGTACCCGTGAGAGGTCTTTAGAGAGCAGCGTGTGGAGGTCGCGAAGCTGCGCGGCGTTGAGGTAGTCTTGCGTGCGGTCGTCCCAGACCTTGAATGAGATGATGGTCTCCATGGGCTTAGCGTACCCGCGTGCTGACGCTGACGTCGACGCACTACTAACGACGATCGGATCGTGGAGAATCTCGACCAGAGGATGCCACTGCGTGCGCACGTGCTGCTTGCACTGTGAAATGTAGGCACGCGTAATCTCGTTCACAGTAAGCGGATCAATCTCAAAGTATGGCTCCATGGTCGCGAGCGCACTCTCCCAGCGCAGCAGCAAGCCCACGTTCAGGAACGCACCCATGCGGGACCGCACGTGCTTCATGGTCTCGGGGAGATCGTACCGCGAGAAGTAGTCTTGCAGCCCGAGCGGGTGGCACAGCTCGGCGTACTCTTCGACGGCCGTGGTCTCCATCTCGTACACGCACCGCATGGGCAAGAGCACGGCCCCGCAGAACGGCGCGCCGCCGAAAAACTTGGAGCCCGTGACCAGCGTCATGTAACCTTTCGAGCCAAATTCGTGGAACACGTGGCTCTCGACGCGCATCTGGCACGCGTCGACCACGACAAGCAAGCGGTTCGGGTACTTGATCGCGAGTGCGTCCGCGACTTCGAGAGACGGACACGCGTAGCCCGTCTTGGTGCCCAGGACGACGTGGAGCAGCACGACGTTGGACGCCGTCTCATCTTCCAGGAGTCGTGTCACGGTCTCACATACGACGGTCTCAATTTGGTTGATCGCACCGTCGTCGGAGCGGCCCGCGAGCTCCAGGACCTCGACGAGATCAGTTGGGTAGCGTCTGAGAATGTCACCGGGGGTCGCGCGCTCGCCGCTGGGCGTGAGATCACTAAAGTGGCGCCCGCCCGAGGCACTCGACGAGCCGCGGCCAATCTCTCCTTGTGCGCTAATGATGCTCGTGACCTTGCCCGCCGTGCCATTGGAAAAGAGCCGCGCCATGGCCGCGGCGGTCGCGAGCAGCTCGGCGTCCGTGCCCGACGGCGTGAGCAGTACGCGTACGCTGTCGTCTTGCACCAATCCCGCGACGCCCAGACACGCAGCGACGCGGTCGCGTACACTCGCCATCTTGGCGTCAAAGTAGTCGCTCGACGTGCGCGAGTTTGGGTTGATGGAAAACGAATTGAGCAGCAGCTCTTGGCGCAGCTTGTCGCACCGCGTGAAGCCCTCGAGCGTGATGCTCGAGCACGTGCAGCTCGCTCTGGAAATGTCGCTACGGAACGGCACGGTCGAGCCATTGTACTTGTTGGTCTTGGTCGTCGCACACAGCACCGAGCGCTCGTCCGAGCCGCGAATCAGCAGCGTCTCGGTCTGCTCGGCAAACGGCAGTGCGCACGCGACAAAGCGAATGATCTCGTTCCACGCGTCACCATGGGTCGGAATGTGGAGCAGCTCGGCGAGTCGGGAATAAAGCTCGGCGTGGGACGAGACGTTCTTGAGCTGATGCAGCAAGCGCACTTCGTCGTACGCGTGCTCGCCCGTGTCGGCGTACGCGGCAATCTCGTCCGGTGGGAACGTCTCGAGATACTTGATCTTGGTGAAAAGCAAGACGATACTGCGCGCACTGTAGCACGGCGAGTTGCGGTTGAGCTCGGGCAAACACAGCAGCCGGTCCTGCAGAAACGAGCTGAGCTTGACGGCGTCGACGATCGAGTCGAGGTGCCACTTGTGCTGGTGCTGCTCAGGCAGCAAATTGTGCTTGAGTAATGGTAGTAACTCTGGGTGGAACGTCTCCACCTGCTCGTGGAGCGCGAGCATCATGGAGCGCGGGCTTGTCGCACACTCCATTTCGCGGTCGACGTCATCGCAGAGCAGCGCGGGCTTGGTGAACGATGCAACGTCCGTGCCGACGGGCAGAGGTGGCTTGGCGGGCGACGACACGGGTGAGACCTTGCGTGGCTCGCTGCTGCTCTTGGCCTTACGGGCCGACGCCATTTGGTCGCGGACGTTTTTCATGGGGGCTTGCTATCGGGCTTCTAAAGCTGTGGTGCCCGTGGGTTTGACGACTGTGTGGGTGTGCGGCCAGCTGAAGAGGCGACTGAATGTGAACCGGAATGCTTTGGGCGGTTGGGCTATACGGTATCACTGGGAGCTTGATTCCCCGCTGTGAACTTGAAGGGCCGCACAGAGGGGGATGGGAGGGGGCATGTCTACTGTACTAACAAAGGTTCCCTGGACGGCCACCCTCAATGGGCACGCGTTGCTTTGGCACATGGTCAACAACGCTCCATCTGCGATCTTCCTGCAACGCGAGACTCGTAAATACTCAGTACTGTACGGGGTAATCTCGCTGGAATTTTCGAACGTTGTTCCACGTTGCAGTTTGAGGGGGGCTGTCCAAAACGAAACGAACAGGGGGAGTTGTGAAACCGCCCGATCGCAGCTTCAGAATGTCTGATCCATTTCGAGTGGCGGTTGGCCCACTGTGAACCTTCAGAAAAGTTTAATTTTGTGCTAACGCCACCCACTGGAACCTTCCAGCGGCATTCCTAAAAATAAAGAACAAGTGGTGTGTAGGTGTGCAGGTGTGTGGAAGGACAAGGCGATGCCGGGTATACTACGTAGTATACACATAAGCTGGCGTTGGACGTGAGACATTCCCCAGTCGTGCTAACAACACCGGACTGGAGCGGCGGTTTTTCCGCCACCATCAAAAGATCCACTTGGTTCCGTTTTGCGTCTCCTCAAGATCCTGTCACTGAACCGAGGGGGCTCCGTCGCATAGAAAAAGGCCACATTCCGCTGTTTGGGTTTCCAATCCTCTCCATATTTCATCTTCCAAAACATCCATTTATTGAGGTTTTGTGTACTTGAACACCAGATATGTGTAGTCCACACCACCCATCGCCCATCAAAATCGACTGGAAGCCATTCGCCACCAAGCGTCACTAGTATTATCGTTAAGTATGGTGGGCGTGACCAAGAAGGCTGTGCGCTCGCAGCGCCAGGGCACCGTGCTGCGCATGCACGGATGTAGCCATTTCCGCCAGCGCATTGTGTGTGCCACGCTGAGCGGCCGTCCGATCCGCATTGACGAGATCCGCGCCGACGACGAAGAGCCCGGGCTTACGGACTTTGAGGCCAATTTCCTGCGGCTCATGGACGCGCTCACGAACGGAAGCCACATTGAGATTAACGAGACCGGTACGAAGCTCCAGTACACGCCCGGCTTTATCGTCGGTGGCCGCATCGACCACGACTGTGGCACCAAGCGGTACGGGACTATGGGACCTCTCGTTGTAGGTGTGCTTTTGACACTGAGTCTGTTATCTATTGCAGGTCGATTGGATGGTTCCTGGAAGCTGTCGCGGCGCTTGCGCCCTTTGGCAAGGTATGTGGGGCGATCCTATTATGTTGTATATTGTATAGAATCTCATGGTGTGGTACACGTAGCTTCCGCTCGTGCTGACGCTGCGCGGCATTACAAACGACAATACCGACACGTCGGTCGACGCCTTCAAGGCCACGACGCTGCCGCTGCTCAAGCACTTTGGGATTGACGACGGCCTGGATTTCAAGATCAAGAAGCGCGGTGCACCACCGAACGGCGGCGGTGAAGTCGTGCTCTCGTGTCCGCTCGTGCGCCAGCTCCAGTCGATCCAGCTTGTCGAAGAAGGCTTTATTAAGCGGATACGCGGCGTGGCCTACTCGACGCGCGTGTCGCCGCAAACGTCGAACCGCATTGTCGACGCGAGCCGCGGCATTTTCAACAAGCTCTTGCCCGACGTTTATATCTTTTCTGACCATTACAAGGGCGCCGAGTCGGGCCAGTCGCCGGGCTTTGCCCTCTCGCTCGTGGCCGAGACCACGACCGGTGTGTTTTTGGGGGCCGAGGCCGCAGCGACCAGTGGTAGCTTGCCAGAGGACGTTGCACAGCTCGCGTCCCATTTGCTGTGTGAGGAAATCCAAAAGGGCGGCTGCGTCGACACGACCAACCAGGCGCTCGTGCTGCTCTACATGGCACTCTCGCCCGAGGACGTGAGCAAAGTACGCTTTGGCAAGCTCACGCCGTACACGTACGTTAATTTCTCTTTTGGGTGCGGAAGAATGGAGTACAGGGCGTCTCACGTACTGTGTTTTTGTGGGTATATAGGATCCAGTATCTGCGTCACCTGCGCGACTTTTTCGACATTACGTTCAAGATCAAACCCGACCCGGAGACCAAGACGGTCTACCTCTCGTGTCTCGGCACGGGCTTCAAGAACCTGTCGAAAAAGGTCACCTAAGGATACCACCCACAGTCCCATAGAAATACATGTGCATACATGCCCTCCACGGTAGTGTACATGGATCACTTGCGTCGCATCTTGGAGGTCGTGGTCACGTCGCCGCCAGCGGCACCCATCTTCATGGCCGGCTTGGGCACGGGCGTCGTCGTGCCGGCGCGCACAGACAGCGGCACGGCCGTGAGATTGTCGGGGATCCGCGTGCGCAGCCGTCCAGAATCGCGCAGCGACTGGCGCGCACCCAAAAGCCACTTGCGCGCCAGTGCCGTCGACGCGGCGTTCACATCAAGACGCTGCTTGGTCCACTCATAGTGTAGGGTCTCTTCTTCGTCGTCGCTGACGTCCACCATCGTGCGGCGCTTGCCGTGCTTGCCAAAGACGCGGTCCTGCGCCTTGCGGTACCACTTTTGCATGAGTGCAAACGACGCGGCGCTCAGCGCGAGCTGGCCCCAGTCACTATTGAAGCCCTCATCGCCTGGGCTGCCACTCCCAAATCGACGGCCTCCGCCTGGGGTTTGCTGGCTTCGTAAGTGGACAATACAGTTGAGGCAAATGGTCTTGAACTTTTCGTGCTGCGCGAAAAACGCCTTCCACCCAGCAACGTCAAACTCTTCGGCGAGCGACTGCGCTTCAAACTTGTCGCCCAGCACTTCGATCGGGATCGCGAGTTCGACCTGGAGCTGGCGACGACTGAGACACATTTCACACTCGCTCTTGCGGGCCTGCTGGATCAGTGGCTGCACGACCGACTTGAGCCGCTGGATGCGGCGTGCACGTGCGAGCCAGAGGCGAATGATCGTGCGCGACGGCGCCGACAGCGTCACGGGTCCAAACCGCGGCCGTCCGTCTTCGTCTTCGTCTTCGTCGTCGCTGATGGCCGGGTTGAGACTATCTAGGATCTTGGCAAACTGCGCCAGCAAATACGGCCTCGCTCTTCGTAATGTACGCGGCGTGAGAATCGACGGCAGTTGGTCGACAATCCACGAGCGGTTGTAATTGAGAAACTTGAAGCGGAACGTCTCGGACGTGATGCGCTGGTTCATGAGGTAGGCCTCGTGGGACGCGCCCTTGATTTTTTCCAAGTCTTCCCAGCGGGGCATGCCAAACGCATCGTCGTCGTCCGGTGGCGCGAGCCACGCCGTGTTTTCGTGCTTGATTTTCCACATGTCGAGCTTCACGGCGAGCCAAAAAACCGTCTTGTGGACCCACGACGCCGCGCACAGCACAAAGGCTGCGAGCACGGGCATGGCCGGGTCGCCAAAGAGATTGTAGCTCGCGCGCGCCATCATTTCGATCGCAATCACGAAAAACACGACGCCCGTAATGTGGACTGTGCACATCATGAAAAACTGCGACGAAAAACACATTTGGTCGAGCGTGCGCAGGTTTTCTTCAATGCATTCGTCCAGGTTGGGCTCCATGCCCTTCCAGCGTTGCTCGCGCTGCATGAAGCGGTACCGGCAATAGACGAGATAGTCGTAAAGCTTCCAGCCTTGGAATAATTCCACCACGTTGAGCACAAACACTTCGCACACGAGCTGGAACGCGAGAATGATGAGCGAGTACCACAAGTAAATCTCCATGTCCTTTTCGCGAATGTTGTAGAGAATCGGAAGCTGCACTTCGTCGCGAAAGTACATCATGAGCAGAATGAGCACCGGTTGGTAAAACATGGCCAAACGGTCCATCGCACAGCCCGCGTAAAAGTCGATAATGGGCTCGACCGTCTCGACGCTTTCGCCTTCTTTATTCTCCTTGTCTTCTTCGTCCTGTTTCTTCTTCGTGGCGTCATCGCGTTGTTTCTGGTCGACGGCTTCTTTGGCGGGCGCGTGCGTCGACCGTGACAGACTGCGAAAGACCACAAGCATACCTTTGCCCAGCGTCTTGAGTTTGCCTCCGACGTACCCGAATATACCGCCGAGAAAGTCGCCCATGGCGTCAAACGCCGTGTCGACATAGACGCGCGCGAGCAGCATCATGCCAAAGTCGAGCGTATTGCCCATGACAAAGTCGCCAAAGTCGGTCGCGCCAAACGTCATGAGGCCACCAATCAGACTCAGTGCCGACACGAGCGGCGCCATGAGCAGCGCCTCGCCCAATTGGCCTTCGATCCAGCCTTCAACGCGGGCATTCACAAACTCGGTGATCACAATCACGTAAAACATGTAGTCGCCAAACGAACTCCAGAACGAAATCTCGAGCGCGAGCACGAGAAATAGACCCAATTTGATGGACGTGAGCACCATATTCGCGCGTTTCCACTGGGTCGGCCACCACACGTTACTCTCGATCGCATCGCGGTCGCCTTTCTCATGCATGATCTTTTCCGCAATGGAAATGGACTTGGGGATAAAAATGTGGGCGCCGAGGAAAATCAGGTACATGCCCAGCACGAAAAAGCAGAGCCCGACGCGGCCGTTGCGGGTCGCGCCGACCTCGTCCGGATTGATCTTGTCGACCATGTAGTGCTTGACGACATTATCCAGCAGCCAGTAGCCGCTCGCACTCGGGACGCTAAAGAATTGGTCGCCTTTTAAGAGTAGATAAAAGCCGCCAACGACCGTGAAGATCGGTGCACACCCAAGCACGACACCGACCGACGGCGGCGGTGCGATCAATGCAAAGACTGCCCAGAAGCGGAGCCGTGGTGGCGACTCGAGAAACGTCGTGAGCCGCACGACGAGCCAAAACACGAACGCGCCCGTGACCATGAAGCTGCCCAGCACCATAAAGAGCAGCACAAACACTTGCTTTTCAAACGCAAACTGGATAATGAGCCCATAGTAACTCAGTGCGTGGAGATGGAGTTGGAGCGTGTACGCGGCATTGCCCGCGTCGCGGTCATAGTCCGAATAGATCAGTTGCGCCTTAATGATACGCTTTGTGCGATCGTCGACTTGATAGTACGACACGTCGAGTGTGACTTTACGGGGAAAGCACAGCGTCGTGCAGTCGCCGTCGAGGTCTTGCACCGCGCTATTGTCGACCGTGACGGGGATAAAGTAGTCACTGCCAAACGCGTCATTAAGTGCGTCATAGTAGGCGCCGCCTTCAAAGTAGTTGGCGAGCGTCGCCGGCTCGCGCAGCAAATAGTAGAGCGTCGTGTCTTGCGACTGTTCAAACCACCGTGGCGTCACGTCGGCCGTGGCCAAGTCTTCTTCATAGTGGCACTGCACGTCGCGCAGGCACAGGTCGGCTACGGGGTCTTGCGCGACGTCCAGCGGCCCGACGTGGCGGATATCGTCCTGGTTCGGAAGTGCCGGGAACGCACGCCGCCACCACGTGCGTCCATACTCGCCCAATTCGTTCGTCATGTCGGGCAGCTTACACTGGTCGCTCTCCATCAAATCAAAAAGCGGCAGGAACGAGTCGTACTCCATGCAATTCGAAAAGAACGGCAAGTACGACAGCACGAGCTTGTCAAACTTGAAGAGATACTGCTCGCCCGACGCGTCGGTCGGATCGCGCTGCATCTCGTGGAACGTCTCGCGGTACTTGACGACCATGTCGTGCGTGAGCGCGGCCGAGCCGTACGGCATGAGCCAGTACGACGACGACGCGCGGACTGCGTCGAGCGGGTCGGTAATCAATGGGATTTGCGGACTCGAGACACTGACATTGTGGGAGAGCAGCACGCGTCCACGCTCGAGCGCGGCATACTTGGGCGGCAGATTGAGTGGATACGAGGTATAGTCGCCGTCGCCGGCAAAGTAGACCATCAAAAACATATAGTCGCGCACGATCAGCGCCTCGTCAAACGACACGGCCCGTGCGAGCGGCCTTGTGTCGGCGTCTAGACCTTGCGTCACGTTGCTACGCACGGGCGTCTTGATGTGCACGACAGTCGAGTTCACAAACAGCGGCGCGAGCGACGTATAGAGTCCGTACGTGATATGGATCTCGACCTTGACAAGCACGTCTTCGAGTGAGTATACCGTGAGATTCAGCAAGTCGTGCTTGTCGACCTCGTCCGAGACAAACCACTTGGGGAGATCGAGCGGCCGCTTGCACGGCGTCGTCTCGCTCTCGCTGCCACTGGGGCGCACGACGCCGCGCGCGTCACAGCTTGGCGACTCACACGTACTGTTCTTGATAAAGAGCGCAATCTTGTAGTGCTCGTCGTACACGAGATCCGGTGGAAGGTGGCGAAAGTCAAACGAAAGCGTGGCCTTGGAGAGACCGCGCAGTGCAAACCAGGCCCTATCGTCGGCACGCGTGCCCTCCTCACTCTCTACGCCCACGAGGCATTTCGCGAGCTCCGTCTTGAGCTTGTACTCCTTCATGACCGCGTCGGACGCGTACACGAGCGTCGCTGCCGTCTCGGAGTACGCGACGCCATAGTTCGAGACGCGTACATCAATATAGGCCATGAAATCGGCAGCGCTTCCTTCGGGCCCCGTATAGGGCGGCGCGCGGCACGTGACACGGGTCGCATTCACGTAAAACGCTGGCATCGTGATGCTGTGGCCGCCGCTGTGGAGCTGGAAGCTGCACACGAGTCGATTCGTGTCGAGGAAATTCCGTCCAATGACTGTAATCAGTACACCACCGGCAAGTGCCATGCGCGGCGGACACACGCGGATCGCATCCACGGTATCATTACTCCAAAACGCCACGGACGCCGACGCGTTCACGGGGTACACGACCGTGGAGACTTCGACTTCGCCCGTGCGGTCGCGCTCGACCGTCGCGTCAAACGCCGTCTCCACGCCCTGGAAGCCGTACGTGAACTGCGGATAGTACTGGCGCGTGGGCTTCTTGTCGCACACGGGCACGGCGCGGATCGCGCAGTCAAGCAGCTCATCGTGGCCGCCCGTGGACCACGTCTGGCTCGGGCACTGCACATAGACGCTCGTCATGTTGGCCGTGCCCGACGGACAAAACTTGCCCTCGGGGCACTTGTTGCGGTGCTTGTCCGTGTCTTTCGTGCCGCGCACACAGTAATAGCCCTTGTCGCAGACGCTGTCGTACTGTCTCGCCAAGGTCGTCGCCGCGGCACAGTAGTGGCCCGCCGGACAGAGGTGGTCAAACTGGCCGCGGCGGTTCGTGCCGGCGCCGCACACAAAGCCCGCGGCACACGCCAGACTCGACGCCAGCGTCGCCATGGCCGAGCTGCCGCAGACGCGGCCGGGCGGACACATTTCACAAAACGAAATGTCGGACACGCTCGAGTGCGGCGACCACGTGCCTTCGGGGCAGGCACGACACGTGATGCTATCGGCCAGCGACCGGTAGTATCCCTTCGGGCAAATGGACGGAATGTACGTGCCGTACCCTGGACACGTGTGGCCCGCTGGACACACTTCGCACTGGACCGTCGACTTGAGCGGCGTATAGGTCCCAGGAAAGCACAGCGTGGCCGCGACCGAGCCGCTCGCGCCGGCAAACGACCCGACGGGTGCCTGTGTTGGAAACGTCGTGCCCGGCGGACAGTAGTGGCCGGCAAAGCACTCGCCCGTGCCCGAGACCGACGTGGTCGCGTCAAAGCAGTACGTGCCTTCGGTACACGTCTGTGGGGCGACGGCGCCCGCTGGCTGATTGGGTAACCACTCGGTCGTGCGGTTATGGGCCACGCCGCCCAGGCAGTACGTGCCACTTGGACACGGCGTCGGACGGAACGGCATCGTGTCTTCGGGATCCAATGTGCGTGTGCCTTCGGCACAAATGTACCCGGGCGGACACAGCAACGCCGGCGCCGAGAGCCCCGTCGAGATGCACACAAAGCCCGCGGGGCAGAGCACAGGCTTTTGCATGGCCCACTGCGGACACACGTAGCCGCTCGGACACAGCGTGCAGTTCGACTGCCTAATGATGGGGTTGTAGGTCCCGGGCACACAGTCGCGCGGCGTGAGGTTGCCAATGCCCGGACAGTACTGGCCGGCCGGACACACGACCGCGTCCACGTCGTTGGGGCAGAAGTGGCCCGTCGGACACGGGCCCTGGCCCTCGGGCGTCGACGAGCCGCGCGGACAAAAGAAGCCGGGAAAGCACTTTTGCGGCGTGCTGAAATTCGTCGCGACCGTGTGCTGCGTCGCGACGCCGCGGCGACAGTAACTTCCGACTGGACACGCGTACGGCCGCTCGGCGAGCAGCACCAGAGGATTCGTCTCGTCACACAGACGCCGATCACAGCTCGTTTCACTGGGCGGATGCTCGATGCGGCGGCTCAGGATCGCCGGGTACGCACGCGGAATGAACGCCCACGCGCGTCCCGTCTCGATAAACGACACGAGCTGCGTCTCGCTGTCGACGCGGTACTCGGGGTTGGCCATAAAGTCGCGAATGTCGGCCGTCTTGGTGCCCTGGCGACAGTAGTGGCCCGACGGACACGGCGTGACGGGCGTGCGCAGCCCGTGGGTATCGCAGACCATGCCCGCGGGACAGAGGAGCGGCTTGGCCATGCCGTGGTCGGGGCAAACAAAACCCACGGGGCATACGAGACACGCCCGCTGCGATTCGCGCGGCTGGAACGTGCCTGGGGCACACAGCGAAAAGTTGCCGCCGCGTTTGCCATTGTGGTCTTCACACATCGTGCCATTCGGACACGCCATGATGTTTCCAAACGAGCATAGCTTGCCGCTTGGACATTGTTGAAGGTACGTAAACTCGAGTCCGCTTGTGGTGAAGTCCTGACGATTCACCGAGACGTCAAAACGGACACGGCCGTCCGAGCTCTGTAAATTGCGGAGCTGGCGCGGCGCGACACACGTGAGCAGCGACGGTGTTAACACGGTCGCGCGCGCGAGCTCGTCGCCAAAGCGACACGCCACGAGCGAGTGGTTCACAAAGTTGCGGCCCTGCACAAACACGGGCGTGCCGCCCTCGAGCGGTCCTCGTGTCGGCGCGATGCGTGCGACGACTAGGTCCTTCACAAAGTGGTAGGTGCCTGTACTGAGCGACTTGTCAATACCGTTATTGGTGACGCGCACGCGCACAGTCGCGGGCGGGCGGCGCGGCGTCGCACACCGAATCTCTTGTGTGCTTTGCCACGTCGCTGGCACGCGCGTCGCGTCGAAAAAGCACGCGAGATCCACAGTATTCCGAAACCCCGAGCCAAAGACCGAGACGACTGTGCTCGCGTCGAGCGCCGGCCCAAGCTCTGGCCAGAGTCGTGTGATCTGAATCTCAGGAGCAAACTCGAACTCGACTTTCGAGGCTGTAAAGTCAATGCCGTTGGTCGTGAGCTGCACAAACACGGTGCCTGGCTCGTCTACGCTTGGTGATCGGCAGCGCACTACCGTGCCAGGCACGATCAGCTCAGCGGCGACGACGCGCCAGCCAAAGCGGCACTTGAGACCGTCGCGGTCGCCGACGTCCAGATCGTATCCTTTTACGAGCACCTCGGTGCCGCCTCGCACCGAGCCAACGCGAGGTGAGACCGAGACCACGTCGGCTGCAGTCGTGTACGTGAAAAACACGGGATTCGAAGTGAACGACGCGTTGTTGTTGGTCACGACCAGCGGCACCGACGTCGACGCGTCGTGCTGTGGCGGCGCCACGCACACAACCTCACTTGCCGAGATAAACTTGATAATTGGCGCGTCTTGCTGGTGGCCAAAGCGGCACCGCGTCTGGGCGCCTCGCTGAAAATGGCGGCCACGCACCGTGACGGCCGTGCCGCCCGTGCGTGGACCCGTAGTTGGCGAGATGGAGTCAATGTAGGCGTCGGTATAAATCTCGATCTTCGTGGGCGAGTTGGAGAACGCAACGCCGTCGTTTGCGACCTGCACTTCGTACGCGCCCGGTGCGAGCCGTGGCATCGCGCAGACGACGCGGCTCGGGGACTGGTACTGGGCCGTGACTAGGGCACTGTGTCCAATACGACACGAGAGTGTGAGTCTCTTTAAGAATCCTTCGCCGTGGATCGTCACGAGCGTGCCACGCCGTGTCGGCGCAGAGGCCGGGTCCAGTGTGTGGAGAATGGGTACAGTATCAGAGCCGACAGCAGCGTCCGTTGCATCAGCAGAGGAGGAAACGACTTGCAGTTCCCTCTCAGTACGTCCGACGGCCGTTTGGTACGTGAACCGCAGGTCCCGAATGGGCGTGACGCTGCCGCCCTGCGCGAGCAACAGCACATGGACCTCGCCCAGAGTCTTGCTGGGCGGTGCGACACACTGAATCTCGTCGGGACTGATGACGATCGCTGGTGATGCTGTGGCACCTCCAAAGCGACAGTGCGAGACGGTATCGAGACGGACACCACGGATGGCCACGAGCTGCCCTCCGGTGGTGTACCCCACGGATGGCTCCATTGACACGACCAGCGGCGGCGCCGTAAACTCGATCGTCGCGTGGCTTCTCGACCGGATGATCCCGTCGTTGGACACGTACACTTGGTACACGCCCGGCAATATACCCGTCGGGATCGCACAGCGAATACGGGACGCACTCTCGTACACAGCCCTGACTGATTGGTCTCCAAAGAAGCACGTCAGCGCGTCGGTATTCCGTGCGTATCTGGTCGAGAGCACCACGATACTGTGGAAACTCGAGATGACACTGGTCTTAGTCGGCGCGACCGCGAGCACCTGCTCGGCGCGCCACGCGTCCAACAACACGCCGCTATCGCGCGTGAAATCCACGCCATTGTTGGTCACCGCCACAGCTACTTGACCGGACTGGGCTTGCTCGGGCATCACACAGACCATGGCCGTGGCATTCACGACCTCGCAGAAGGGCGACGGTGTTTGCCCAAACACTGCAAACGAGGCGTTCGTCGTAAAGGACACGCCCACGATCAGCACGCGCGAGCCACCCAGTTGGCTTGCGCCGGACGGCTCAATCGACTGCACGCGGGCCGGGTAGGTGAATGCGTACCGGATCTCTTGTGGTCCGCGATTCAAACAGTCTCGCCCGTTGAGCGAGATCTGCACGTTGGTCACGCGGATCCCCGTTGGTGGTGTGACGCATTCGACGCGAGAGGCATTGACGAAAAACGCCGCGACCTGGTGGCCGTCAAAGCAGCACGCGAGCTGCGGCGTGAAATGGATATTGGCGCCTTGCACAACCACTCTTGTGTACCCCTCGAAGCTTCCACGAGACGGTGTGATGCTGGTCACTTGCACGGGCGAATGGACGCGCAATCGTAGTGCGTCGCCCGGCTTGGCGACTGGTACGTGGTCGACCTCGACATGGACACGGACGAGTCCTGTCATGAGCTCGGGTGTTGTGCAGTCGACTGCAGTCTCACGGATCCGATTGCCCGGTACACACTGCGTCGTGTTGGCTGTCACCTCTATAGGCTGTGAGCCATTCCTAGTGGTCTGTGTGAAGCAGCACGCGATCGCCGTGGACGCCGGGAACAAATTGCCAACGACGCGCAGCTTTGTACGCCGCAAGCTCTCGACAAGAAGCGGATCCAAAGTGTATAGCACAGCCGGCTCGATGTACGTGAACGCGAGCGGCTTTGCGAACGGGTGACGATTACTGTCGTCAAATGCCACACTCAGGAACGCGACGCCCGGCGCGCGTGCCGCTGGAGTTACGCACTGGACACTGGCACTCGACAAGACGACAGCGGCCACGGTCGCGACCGTGTCGTCCATGAACGTAAACGTACACGAGACGTTTGTGGAAAAAGCGTCGGGAGCCAGCGCCATGCCGCGGATCTGCACTGCTGTGCCGCCCTGCAACGGCCCATGGGCAGGAACAAGCTCGTAAATCATCGGAAGCTCTGTGTAGCGGAACGACACGGCGGGTGACGTCGAGTAGTCTTGTCCGTTCAGCGTGATGGCGACGGTCGTGCGTCCCGTTTTCTGTGGCGGCGCCGTGCACGCGAACGCGGTCGCATTGATGAATTGTGCCGGCACACGCTTGTCGCCAAAGCGGCAGGCGGCCGCGACACTGTACCGGAAGAAGCGCCCCAGTACAAGCACTTGCGTGCCGCCCGTTGTCTCACCCGTCGCAGGAGACACGAGTTCGACAATGGGATCGAGATAGTACTCGAACGCGTGGCTCAGTCGGTGGTAGTCCTGGCCATTTAGCGTTAGAAACATGGGCACCGAGACGGCGATCGACGTCACGGGTGGCGCTTCCCTGGCCGGTGGACTCGTGCAGCGAATCTGGCGACCGCTGCTATCCACGAGTGTCGCGCACGTGCACGCGGCGCGACTACCAAAGCAGCACTTCATAAACTTGGACGCGTACAAGTGGAGACCCGAGAGCTTGACGACCGTGCCGCCTGATGCGGGGCCCTGTATGGGCTCGACTAGACGGATGCGTGGGGCCTCGTCGTACTGGAACTGCACATGGGTCTCGGAATAGTCGACGCCGTCGTTCATCGAGACGTCGAGCGCGACCGACTTGGCAAACGCACTTGGTGGTGTGACACACACCAACTCGATGGGCGAGACCACAGTGGCGCGCACCTCGGTCTTGCCAACACGACACCACGCGACACGACAACCGACCTCAAAATGTTCGCCGCGTACCGTGATGCTCGTGGAGCCGGCCATGGCACCGCGTCGGGGCGAGACCCGCACGACACGTGGCGCTGGCGCGAACAGGAACGTCTGGCGCGACGGCACAAAGTCTTTGCGATTGACCGAGACGCCCACGTGGACCTCGTACACGGATGTATCCAACAGGGAGAACCCCATGAGCACGGCATCAAACGTCGGCGTGACACACGTGTACTCGCCCGTGGCCAAAGGCGTTATGGTCGCTGGCACAACCACACCTGCCAGCGCTCGACCAAACTTGCACCATATAGGGAGCGATACGTCAAAGGACTTGCCGCGGATTTGCACGGGCGTGCCACCCTGCAGTCGGCCTTGCTGAGGATATATGCTGTCTACCTCTAGAGCTGTGGTGAAGACGATGCGCTGCGCGTCCGCCGAGCTGATCCAGTCCACGCCATTGGAGGAGACGACCACACGCGCCGACTTGGTCGCCTCAATTGAGCGAGGCGACGTGCATTGGATATATGTTGGGGAGACCCAGCGTACGGCGCCAGGCCAGACGTTGGCACTCTGTTTATCGTTAAACCCACATCGCAAGAGCGACGAAAAGTGGAAGCCGAGTCCATACACGTCAAACAGCGTCGCCGTCTTCTCGAACGACGCGCGCGGCGTCACACTCGTGATCAGCACGGGCTTGGTAAACTGGTACGCGCGACCCAGCCGTCCACTCGTGCGGGACGTCAGTGCGTCGACGCGCAGATCCACGAGCCCTAGCGATAGCGACATGGGTGTGACGCACTCGATCTCGACGTCCGACAGTCGCACTGCCCGTGCTGGGCTCGGGAGTTCGCCAAACCAGCACTGGAACGCATCGTCCAGGGCGAAAAGTCCTCCCCGGATCCGCACACGCGAGCCGCCATTGGCCGTGCCGTGTGGAGGTCGCACGGTACGAACGGCTAGAAGATCCATGTATTCGTACACAGTACGCGACTCCATAAAGTCAACGCCGTTGAATGAGACCGAGACCTTTGCGCGTCGCCTTGTCCGCGACTGTGGGATCCGGCAGCGCATTTGGTTGGGCGTGTCCACAGAGCCGATCGCCACAGCGTCCACACCATGGAAGCGGCACGTCGTTGCTTGGAACAGCGGAAAGTTTTTGCCACGAAGCGTAACGTACTCGATCGTCGACTCGACAGCGATCGCGTCCACTGTCGTTGGTCCGCTTGTCGGAGAGATCGAGTCAAACTCGGGCACCAACACCACACTGATCTCAACGGCGTTTGTCGATACGAGTTCTCCATGCTGCAGCAGTCGCACGACGCTCGCGCCAGGCCGAACGCTCGCTGCCGAGAGCGCAGTAAGATCACACACGACTTGGCTGGCGCGAACCATGCGAGCGGGGACTATGAGATCGAGACCTGGCAGACTACACGTCAGATTCGACATGGCGCCGAGCACGGCGCAGTCCACGAGAAGCCGGGGGGTCACTGAAGGGAGCACCACGTCCGGTGAGACCGTGAGCAATCGAACGGCTCGTCTCACGCTAAACTGCTGGCCCGTCGCAAAGAAATTGTCGGCATCGTCCACGCTCAGCCACAGCGAGAGCGTGATCGACGGTGTGGCGACGTTCCGTGGATCACGGACTTGAATCCGGCAGCAAATCTCGCTTGTCGACCGAATCTCTGCCAGCACCGGGCCCCATGCTGCAAGGGGTTCATCATCGTCCCCTTGGAATCTGCACCAGATCCGCATCCGCGCGTGGAAGCCTCGTCCTCGTATCGTCACGTTGGTAGCGATCCCAAACAACCCCGTGCGAGGCAAGAGCTCGTCCACAAGCGGTGCGCGTACGTACGTAAACGCCACGGGAAGATTCAAAGTCGACAGGATGGATCCAATTGCGACTCGAATTGTGGCGACAGTCGGCGTGTACAGGTGGCGGGGCGGCGTCGTGCAGACCACGGCCGTCGAGTTGAGAAAGACGGCCGGCACACGCGCGTCGGCAAAGACACACGAAAGTTCGCGTTGGCCCACAAAGCCTTTGCCCGTGACAGTGACCTTTGTACCGCCGCCTTCGAGACCAGTCCGTGGCGTCGCGTCGACCACATCCATCGGTCCAATGAATTGGAACTTCATGCGTGCAATCTCTCGACTGGATGTCGTATCGTTCTGGACCAAAACTCGCACCACGTCGTGGCCAGGAGCATGCCACGGGATCTCGCAGTCTAACCGACTGCGGCTCATGACGCGCGCTGGGCTGCTGTGGTCACCCACGCCGAAGGCACAAGTAAAATCTGAGGAAGCGCCAAAGCCCGTGCCGTAAATTTGTACGAGTCCGCCGCCTCGGAACGATCCATAGCTCGGGTGGATCGCCGTGACACGCTCGCTGTCGCCGAGCTCAAGTGTCAGGCCAATGTCTACAAAACGCTGGTTGTTGACCGAGAGGGCGATCATGCATTCCTGCGCAAACTCGCGCTCGTCGCTGGCCGAGAGATTGAGGCGCACGCAGCTGCTGTTCCATTCGGACGTGTGGACCACAGCGACGGGACTAGTAGTATTCTTGAAGCGATCTGTAAGTTGGACGAACGGAAGCAGTCGCTGCTGGTCAGAAAGTGACGGCCACGCGTCATCGGTCGAGCACAGCAGCATGTGACGCGAGGTAGAAACGGACGACGCGTTGAGATTGGCCACGGTTGGTACGATTCTCACGGTCGGGATTTGCACGT
Source organism: Pythium volutum (assembly GCA_023334575.1). NCBI lineage: Eukaryota > Oomycota > Peronosporomycetes > Pythiales > Pythiaceae > Pythium > Pythium volutum. The sequence continues at coordinate 43,238 of JAADVC010000009.1, read as the reverse complement.
ACGCAAACGAAAAGCTCGTGGAGCTGTACACTGTGCCAGGAGCCAGGACCGTCACATTCACGACCCGCGCGTCCATCGACAAAAGTGGCGGCACGACGCATCGTATCTTCCCACCAACGACGCTGGCCGGCACAGTCGAGATGAGACCGAAACGGCACGCGAGGCCTGGTGCGTAGTACACGTTCTGGCCGGTAATCTCGACAAACGAACCGCCATTCGGAAAGTCGGCGCGCGGCGCCATGTCGAGCAGATCGGGCTGGTACATGACATGGAGCATCTGCCCCGTCTTGACTGTGGAGGTGGCTCCGCTCTCGCCGCCAAACTCAATCGACAGCGGCACGTGTTGCCCGGGTCGCAAGCGTGGCGACGTGCATTCCATCACGGTCGCGTTAATGTACAAGAGCCGCGCGAAACGAATCGCCGCCGCAGCGTTCGACTCGTGGTCGCCAAAGACACAACGCGCACCGGGCGCGTCGAAAAAGTTGACGCCAGTGATGTGGAGGCGGCTGCCGCCGCGTTCAGTGACGTGGTGTGGAGACACAGCCGTGACCAGCGGCTGGCTCACGTATGTGAACTCGTACCCCGTGAACAGAACATCGTCTCGATCGTACATTAGACCGAGGGGAACGACCTTGACGGAGCCACCACGCGTGTGCGGCGGCGCGCGACACAGCAGCTGCGAATCACCCTCAAAGTCGGCCAGAGAATACCCGACGTCGCCAAAGGAACAGTAGAGCGACATTTTCGGATCGAGCGACGCGCCAGCAAATCGCAATCGCACGATTGTTCCACCGTTCAGGGACCCGACCAACGGCTCGGCTTGTTCGATGAAAGGAAGCTCGACGGCGTCGTACACGAGTGGCGAATTCGACTCCCAGGACAACCCATGGGACCGCACGTGGAAACTGAGACGACCTCCCATCACCATGGACGGCACCCGACACCGTACTTCGAGAAGTGACGTGACAGCAGCGGGGACGGCAACGTCTCCAAAGAGACACTCGACAAGAGACGAGGGATTCTCGGGCATGCGTGCCACCATCACGCGCACGATCGCACCACCACGGCTCCAGCCTCGCGTGGGATAGATATCCACCACAGTCGGCACGACGCGATACGTGAAGATTCGGTCGGTGCGTAGCCACGGCGACGAGTCAAATTTGATGCGTACAGGGACGCGTTGCTTGTGTCCCATCGGCGGCACAGTGCATTCAATCTCAGTGGATGAGACGCGCATGCCATGTGTGGCGTATTCGCCGCTAAAGTCGCACTGAACAAAGTGTGCCTGCGGGAAACTGGACCCGCGCAAGGTCACTCTCGTACCCATAGAACCTTCGGCTGGCTCAAGACTTAGGACCTCGACAACCTGAGGTGTATAGTCAACCAGAGTCATCGCAGAGAGGGGAGCGCGATGCATGTCCAGCAGCTGAAGTGACAATGGTCCACGCGGAAGCGCGGACGGGATGTCGCAAAGCAGATTCTCAGTGACGCCCAGTGTTGCATCAAGGGCAGCGAGCGTCGGCTGATACTTCACTCCGCCGCCGTCTCCACGGGTCTTGATCTGACACCACACGCCATGGCGCACAAATGTGCGAAATCGATTGCCCGTCAGTCGAACACGAGTGGTCTTTCCCGTCTCTGTGGACGCCTCCAGCGTCACGGTGCGTATCGACGGTCCCAAAAAGTACTGAAACTGAAACGCACCGCCAGAGACCTCGTCAATGGGACTGGGACTCTTGTCCACCACAAGCCGGAATCGGACCGTGCTCGCGTCACGGGCTCGCGGTGATCGACACTGTATGTGTGTATCGTTGAAAACGATGGCAGCCACGAGTGTCGGTCCGAACTGGCACTCCAGAGACCGCACAGATGCGAAGCCCTGTCCAGAAATCTTCACGGGCGTCCCACCGGCCGTCACGCCACTGTCAGGTGAGACCGAATGGACCAACAGATCACGCCTGACAGTGAGCTCCATGCTTCCACCACCGGAAGCAAACGCTGCTCGAGGGAGAAGTGAGAGCTGCACTCGGCCGATGGGCAAGGGTGGCGTCCTGCACTCGACCGTCTCCATGGACTTGAGTTGAGCCAGCACAACGACTTCTCTTCCACCAAGCACGAGCGACTGAAACGCACACGACAGCGCCATCCACGGCTTCATGCTGTCGAGTTGAACGCTGATAGTCGAGCCACCACGGCCAAAGACGGCAAGGGGCGATACAGAGACCACTTGCACTTCTTCATGGATGCGGAGGATCGCACCGGTCGCACCATAGTCTCGTCCATTCGGCGACAACGACACCACAAACCGACCGACTGGTAGAGCAGGCACGGCGCACGTGAGCCCGCGTACAGAAGACGATACAACGGGAGGTGCCACACCCACGAGGACTCCTTCCGCGACAAACGCTGCACTCGTGAATCTGCACGCGCTACGTTCGTACCATTCCACAAGTGGGACTTTCATGGCAAGTGTCATGTTGTATCCGCCTTGGGTTCTGCCATGGGTTGGAGTGATGCTTGTTGCACGCGGCAAGCCGACAAATTCCACGATCCCCTGGAGCAGCTTTGTTCGAGCACGTCCCATGCCAGACACGACCTTGAACGAAACTACGTGGGGCGTTTCGACGGCGGGCAGCAGACATTGCAACTGTGATGGCGATACAAACTGAGCTTTTGCCTTTGCAAAACAGTCGCCAAAGTCGCACACGATCCGATGCCGAGGCGAGAAACCAGCTCCGAATACATCCATCACGAGGCCGACGCCGACGGGGAACACTTGCGGCGAGTACATATCCGCCACTGGAGCCCGCGCACTAGTGAGACTAAAGTCTCCAATCACTCGTGACGGGTGGCCACAACGGACCGAAAGGGAGTACCATCCATGCGGAAGTAGTTTGGGCACGGAGCACCGCAAGACGCTAGCGGACGTGACGACTGCGGCGACGTCGAATAGTTTGCGGTGGTCGTTGACTTCGCTGAACACGCAGCTGATCTCTTGGCCAATGGCAAAGCCAGTACCGTAGATATGGAGCGACATTGTTTCGCCGACGACCGATTGAGAAATGCGATCGACGCTGAGGGGGCAGCTCAGTGTGTGCGTGGGTAGTTGGCCACGCGCCAGTAGATGGCCTGCCTGCCACACCGAGAGAACGGGCGAGCGGAGTGTGTCGGAAGTCTGCACGTGACACTCGATCGTCGTCGCGTTCACGACCACGCCCTTTCCCGCTCGGACGCCGAGACCTTCTCCAAGTCGACACTCGTAGTCTCCACGAGCAGACAGTCCGACTGCGCTCATGGCAATAACGCGAGTCGCATCGTCTCCCCCTAATCGCTGCTCCTGAAACATGAACTCACTTGCGGCATACCGGATACTGACGTTCGCGCCACCGAGCGCAGCTTCCAACCCATTCAACGTGAGCCTCACATTCACGATTCCTTCTTTGATGGACGACGGCACGAGACACTGCACACAGCTGCTGTTGACGATACTAGCGAGCGTCGTCAAACTGTCCCCGTAGACGCACCGAATCGAAGCCCCATAGTCGTAGAAATTCGAGCCAAACAGCGTGAGAATCGCGCCGCTCAGCATCGCGATTTCGGGTGGTTCGGCACTTGTGACGGTCGGAGATGCAAAGAAAACAACACGGAGTACCGTGTCCGACCACGACGCGGCATTATCGTGGCTCACGGCAAAACTCACGTTGCCTGGACGGTGCGCCGGTGCCACACACCGCAGAATCGTCTCTGTCTGCCACACGCCACCTACGACAGTGTCTCCGAAACGACAATATAGATTCGCGCCCTCGTACAGCACTGGCGCCACGTGGATCAGTAGATCGGCGCCGCCCAGTTCGCTAAAGCTTGGCGGACTCACTGCCACCGGCTGAATGGGTACAATGACACGCACAATGTGTTTCGTGAACAATAGGTGCTCATAGCCAGCGCCCATGGAGAGGTCGAGTCCAAACGTGTATACACCAATGTCGCGAAACACAAACGTACAGTCCAAGCGCTCCGGCGAGCTCGTCAGTCGCGTCGCTTTCCACTTTCCGATCCGGCAGCCGCGAATTTCCGACGCGTTTAGCCCACGCCCGACGAGTCGAACGACTGTAGAGACATTGGACGTTGCCACAACGGTGGGGCTGGCACTGTGCACAGCCGGCAGCGGCAAGTACTCAAACCGCAGCGACTCGGAGGCAAGTGACGGTGTCACTGCCCCGACAAGCCCCACTTGCAGGCCAACAATCGCTGGAGAGGACGCCACGGGAACAGCGCATTCGAGATACGAGCTGTTAAACACGCGCGGCGACACGGCTTTCGTCTCAAACACGCACACGAGTGGACGCGTCGTGGGGAACACGCCGTACACGCCCACGCGCATCGGTAGCGACGTGAATCCGCGCGTTGTCGTGAGCTGGGACGCCGTGATTGGCGAGACGACGGTGAACATCACTGGCTTCAGCACACCCGTGAAAAAGTCGTGGCCATTGTTGGCCACAGCCACCGTCTTGCTTCCGAGCGGCAGGAACGGGACCTCACACTCGACCTGGGTCGAGGAGATCAACGTCGCATTCGCAATCACGCCATCGAATCGACACGCCAGATAACTGGACTGGTGGAAATTCTTGCCTGTGATGACTACCCACTGCTGTGCCGTGCGTGAGGAGATGCCGTGTGGTGGCTCAACGCTTGTGACTACTTCGGAAGCGATGGCCTCGAAGCTAATGAGCTCGCTCGTGATCCGTATGACGCCATCGACAAGAATAGTGATCGAGTAAGTACCAGCACGCATGCGTGGAGTCGCGCAGCGCAACGAGTCTGCCGCGACCCACTGAGCAATCGTGAGCAACACCGCGCCGTCACCAAAGGAGCACTGGTACTGGTGGTCTTGCGAGAAAAGTTCACCCCTGACGATAAGCGACGACCCTCCGTCAAGCGGTCCAAACATTGGCGTGATCGAGTACAGTCGAGTGCGAGCGAGCAGCACGTAACCCACCGTATTGGATTGCACACCGTTTTGCTCGACCCAGATCTCGACAGGCGTCGACTCTACGCTCTGGTCCAGGTATATGACTGGCGTTGGACACTGCACGCTTGTCGTCGTGCCGACGACGCCGCGCGTTTGCACGTTGTACCCAAAGTAGCATTGCGCGGGCGTCGCTACGTCAAATCCCGTGCCAACCAAAGAGATGATGACCGGGTCTCCTCGCTTGGACGACACTGAAGCGCCCTTGATCGGTGTGACCATCTTGATTGCGGGACGCTCGACGACGGCAATGCGAATAAACTTTTCGGAAAGCGTCACATCGCCAGACTGGAAAGCCAACTCGCACTGTGTGGCCACGGAAAAGGCATCCACGAATTGGCACTCCACGAGGTCCTCTGCATACTGGAATGCCGCTCCCTTCACGATGCCCTGGCCGTCGCAACGCAATGAACAGTGCGTCTGGACCACCGCCACCGGAAACACGCCTTCGAGTTGTAGCCGTTGCGGCTCGCCAGTGATTGTTAACGCCCGCGGAGTCACCGACGAAATGGTTGCAAGGCGAGCAAGCGGAAGCGTGCCAACGAAGACTCGCCGTTCGGGCCACCCGTCTGTCGCCTTGAACACCAGCGTCACGTTCGCAAAAGCCGCCGACGTATTGATCCACACGGATGTGTCCACAACGCACTGCACCAATGACGCATTGCTGCTTTTCGCAGGCAGCGATTGACCAGAGCTGTATTCGCACATGGGGATGCCCGCGTCCTCATAGAATTCGAAGCCACGAATGTCCATGTACGTTTCTGCGGCTGGCTTTGGATGCACCAATAGGAAATGTGGAGTCATCGACAGAATCGTAGGCGGGCCGACAAACGTAAAGTTGAAACCCGTCGCGATACGACGGTCTCCAAAAGACAGCGAGACCTTGGCTATTCCGCTTGGCTGCGCTGGTGTGACGCACGAGCCACGGGTTGGCGTTGTTGAGTCGATAGTGAGTGGTGAGCAGGCGCTGTCAAAGCAGCATTGCATAGTCGGCGACATGTGGTCACCAGTGATCGCAACGGTTGTGTTGCCCAAGATTGGTCCGACGTCCGGCGTGATGCTGGTCACTACGGGTGGCTGTTGGACGACGATCGACAAATTGGTTTGGACCAGGCTCACACTGTTCGGCGAAAAAGCGACGCTGAATGTGCCTCGAAGAGCCACGGAATCATTTGCTGATGCCGGCGCGAGATCGATACACTCGACTTCATTCCACGATCGCCAGACAGCAGGGACGCGAAGAACGATCCCTGTCGATTCGTCGGTGAGCACGCACGAGCCAAACGAAGTCGACACAAAGCCCTGACCGAAAAGCAAGAATGTTGTAGGGCGTTCGTCCCCGTCGACGACTAGAAGAAGCCGTGGGTGCAAGTGGCTGATCACGGGGGTTTCCGTATACTGGAAAACGAAACGGTTGCTGACGATCGCACCGCCGACAGAGCGAACACCCACTGGAATGTACCACGGAGCAGTCTCTTCTAGCCGCGCTGGCACGTCGCAACCGATGCTCGTACTGTTGACGTAAGACGCAGGAATCCAGCGACCTTCTGTTCCTTGCCATCCCAGCACGCATTCGAAACGCGCGGTGCCATTCGTTGGAACGCTTTCGCCAAAGTTTCCGGTGAGCACAATCGTCGTCGACTCGTTCGATAGCCCAAAGTCTGGGGACAGCGAATCGAGCTTCAACGGCTTGGCGTCAAGGGGGATCGTAATGATGGCAGGCTCTGAAAACAACCAGCCGTCAAAGGATACAATGACTGTGACATTTCCCGCGGTGGCGTCCAATTCTGCTTCACAGTCGATAGCATCCTCAAGAACTTGCAGGGATGGCACGAGTCGACCGTCTCCGATCCGGCAGTAAGCAGACTCGAGTTGTCGCGATGGTTTGACATTCACGAAGATGCGAAATCGAGCCGATATGACGCTGGTCTCGGTCGTTCCCATGAATGACGCCGAGAGCAACGAGACGTTCGCGATACGCGGCATATCGGCATACCGAAAGTTCAGTGGCGTCTTGTCTGCTAACTCTGCAATCTCGATCACGTTCGTGTCGTCGTCCATGAGACGGAGAATCAAAGAGGTTACGGAGTCATCCTCGTCATCTTGAGACTCTGGTTTTGTGGGAGAGTCACAGCTCACGGCATTTTCGTACATTTCTTGGGCACCCACGAGTGTTGAACCAAAGAGACACTGCGCCCGAGAGAACGCCGAGAAGCCACGGCCAAGTAGCCACACGCGGTCGCCTCCTGTGGACACGCCGCGAGAAGGTTGCACGTCGGTCACCATGGGAGCGACCACATACTGAAACCAAGCTGGCGATGGACTCAGTAGCGAACCATCCGACCGCCGAAGGTAGACTGGAATAGTGCCACCTGAGTCGGTAAGCAAAGGTGGCACAGTTCCATTCCACCGTGCTTGCTTGAGATCAAAGACAAGCGGCGTACACTCATTTGAAACGCCAAAGCAACACGAGACGTTCTGCCGGTGCTGCTCGCTGCGCATCGGATTGAGCGTGACATAGACGCGCGTGCCACCAACACTGGATCCTCGCGTCGGTGTGAGCGTCCACTCCGTGGTGTCGGCTGTGTCAAGCGGCAGCCACACAACATCCGAACCATCGTGGAGCACTTGCTGCCTGCCAGCCACCCAAAGGCTCATGGAGACACCCCCTGCTGTATCGGCCAGCAGTGGGATTTCACAGACCGCCGACGACGAATTCTTGACAACTACCGGGGTGACTGCAGACGACTTGAGCGAATCAAAGCGGCAACTCATCGCGCTCAACGGGTCAAAGTCGTACCCTGTGAGGGACACATGCGGCCCTGGGGTTCCGTCGGCACTTGTCATGATCGTCTCCACGTTGCGAACATCGGGCTCTTGCAGGAAGGTAAAGGTGAAGTTTGATGAGATGTCCCGACGCCACCTTTGCGCAAGACCAACGCGCGCAGGCTGACCAAACGCCGGCGAGAAACGTGAGACAAAGCCTTCTCCGAACCCCGGGAGGCAAAAGACGAGTTGACTGGACTTCCAACGCGCCATCAGCTCCAGACGACGGTCGGCATAATCCAGGGTGCAAACCAAATCTGGCGAGTCGGGCAAATCTTGTCCTTGGATCTGGAGCGCCGTCCGAGCAACACCAGCGCTTGGCACGACGGCAGTGATGACAGGCTCTGGTTCGATGCGCATGACCATGGCGTTCGACGAGAGGATGTCGTCCGTGTCGTTCGCCCGAAACTGCAGCTTCATAGCGAAGAGCCCAGTGGTATTTAGCACAGGAGTGGCGCACCGATACGATGTCGGGTCTTGAAGAGTGGCTGACGTGCACTGGTCCGTATCAAAGCAGCATTGCGCAAAAGCTGGCAGGAATGTTCCCGACTCTGTCGTCACGACGACCTCCTGTCCACCAGTCGAGTAAATGACCAACGGATGGACGTCGAGAATACGCGGCGGAATCGCACACACAATCGCTACAGCACCCGTCGCAAGAATACCGTCACATGTCGCGAGCTGAACAGACATGGAGGTGCTTGTATCGGTTCGGCGGGGCGGTTGGCAAATAAACGAGCCGTCAACGCCGAGCTCGGCTGCAACGGGGATACCACCAAAGAGACACACCAAGCTGGCATTTCCCGGCCGACCGGAAGCGTTCAGAGCGATGACGTCTCCACATCCCCCCCCGCAACGCAGTGTGGATGGATGGACAGTGTGCAGTAGAAACTCGTCTCCAACTTGAAACTCGAGACCTTCACTCCAATCTTGGAGATTGAGTGATACCTGCAGGGCCGTCACACCCACTTTATCGACGTGCACATTCGCGCAGCGCACCTCTTCACACGAAATCCACTCGCCCACAAATGACTGGTTCAGTTGCGTTTGCAGTCGGCACGACACGAACTGCGAGTATGGGATACCGCTGCCAAATACTCGAATCTCGCCAACATAGTTTTTCGGCAACTGACGCGGGAACACATTGTGGAGCTGCATGGCTGTATCGTACACAAGCGGCGGTCGAGCAGACACGACGGCACGCCCGTTGGAGTCGAAAAGACTCAGCATAGCGATACCCGTGCTTTCCGAGTCGCGTGGCGACGTGCAGAACACTCGAGTGTGCGTGCCGTTGGTGCTTCCCATGGTCACTTCTTGGCTGACGTTGGCACCAAAGCCACAGAACAACCGAGGCAAACTCCCGGAGCTTGCATTGTGGTCGAGCGTGATCTCCACAATCGTTCCTCCAGAGCCGGAGAGGACTCTTGGCTCGACGCGCACAATGTTTGGGGTCGACATGTATACGAATCTCGTGGTTGTGATGGTGAAGGGGTCCACGCCGTTCAGAGTCACTTCCAACGTTACTTCTCTTGGCGTTGCGACGGGAGGCGACGTACAAATAACCGTGGTATTGAGTGACTCGCTCGAAGTGACGTTGCCTGGGACTGTCTTGTCTCCAAACATGCAGAAACTCAGCGCAGACGAAGCAAAATTTGCTGGAAAGGCAAAGCCCAGATCCACTCGAACCTTTTGGCCACCAAAGAGAAAACCCCTGGTCGGCTCGGCCGAGTTGGCTGCGATAGCATCCACGAAAACGGCAGAGCGATTGAAGAGCTCCTGTCCGTCTGCGGACACGGAGAACTGTGCGAGCATGGGATCCGATTGGTTGGATAACCTGGGAACGTCACACATCGCTCGGCCGTTCGTGATGACCAGCCCCCGTACCACGGTCGCACTCGCGGATGCTCTGTCGGTGAAGCGACACTCGATCGCTCCAACCGCTTGCAGATTGGAGCCTTCCAAGACGATTCGAGTCGCCGTGTGGAGAATCCCGCACTCGGGAAGCACGCGCGTGACCACCGGGAGTTTGTAGAACCGAAAGATCTTACCATTCACAGAGATGGGATCTCCTTCGTCGTCGACGAGTCGGAAAGCGGCCGCGTCGACCGTGAGCGACGATAGCTGACACCGAATTGTCGTCGGTGACACGTTCGTGGCCGCGACTCTTGTCGTACCAAACAAACACCACGTACCCACTGGTATACGTTGCGCTGTGCGAACCTCCACTGAGATTGGGACGCTAATCGGGCCCCGCGTTGGCACGAGTTCCACAATCTCAATCAGTCGTCCGTACGATAACCAGACCGCACCTCTGTTGACAACCGCCACGCTGTTGCAAAACACACCGACCGTTGCATTGGTCGCTTCGGGCACAGGAGGAATGTCGCACGTAATCAGCGACGAGCTTGCGATGTTGGCCGGCACGAGTGCACGGCCAATCTGACACGTCAGATCGCATGGCTGAAGAGTGGACTGGAGGGTGGGCGTCTTCGCGATGGAGATCCTCAAGGTTTTTCCACCGCCGAGGCTGCTGAAAGTGGGAGAAATCGTCGTGGCAACCACGGGTGCGACCACCAACACGTCAAAACTGGCCAAGATGTGGGTTTTGCCCTGATGGAAGATGGCCACCTGAAGCTTCACTGTGGCCGTCTCCAACAATCCACTCGGCGGCAACGAGCACTGGGCGAGCGTCGAGTTGCGAACCCTCACGTTTGCGGTGACAATTGCTGCCAATTGACACCGTAGGTCGTGGTACACCGACAGGCCTTGACCTTGCACTATCATGTGCGCAGCACTATCGGCTGATAGAACCGAAGGCGATGCAGCGAGTACAACTGGACGCGGAGCATACTCTAGATATGCGCGACTGGTACGACCAGCAGGGACCAATCCGTTTAGCGAGAGGTCGACGTTGACCCGTCCAGTCGATGGAGAAAACGCGGGGGCGCGGCATCGCACAGCGCTTTCGTTGACAAACGACGCGACCACCATTTGATCCGTGCTTGATCGGAAGACGCATCGAGCGGAACTGAGATTTTTGAACCCTTTTCCAGTGAGCGTGACCTCGTCACCTTCGTCTATCACAAACGCGGGCATCACGCTTAGAGCGTTTGGTCGATCTACTCAGAGAAACCAGAAGGTGTGTGTGAATGACCATGGTCGTAGGCAACACCCAAGGAATACACACCTTACCATAAGCGGTGAAATTCTGTGGGGCCTTATACCGACGATGCTGGAAGAGAACCTCCAAGGAGTATGGCCCAGCGAGTGAACGTTGTGCTCCTTCGCTTAATTGCAACGGCGGAACGACGCACGTGAGCATCGAAGCCGATATCCATTTCGCAGGCGCCCTGAACGTGCCGCCAAAGATGCACGGCGTGCCGAGTTCGTCCACAAAGTTGTCGCCGACAATTGTCACGAGATCGCCACCGTCCACGATCCCCACCGCTGGTTGAATGGACTTAATCACAGGCGATGCTACATGCAGAATAAACCGAGAGTATCAGGCTCAGAATTGGCTCCACGGTAGCGTGATAGTAAAATCAATGTCTCACCTGTGTAGGAGAATGGTAGTGCGACGGAGAATTCCTGGCGGTTCGAGGTCAAGCGAAAGTCGACCACACGAGGCGGTAAATCCGACGGCGGCAACTCACATGCGATCTTATCATCCGAGAGGTAGAACGCGCGTGACGAGTTGGGGCCGAAAAAGCACTCGAGAGATACAATGTTGGGAAACCCACTGCCTTCCACCACGACGCGCGCCCCTCCAATCAATGGTCCTGATGCAGGCGACACTCTGTTGACGATCCACTCCGCTTCGTAGGTGAACAAGACACCGTTCGAGAAGTAGGTATCGCCGTTTGTCACCATCGCATAGGTTTGCTGTGGTCGCCAGATCTTGTCGGCGGCACGATTCGAAGGCGTCGTGCACTCGAGTACCGTATCAGACACGACGGCCGCGACAGTCGGCGTGTTCACGCCAAAGAGACACTTGAGGGTCCCCGTAGCCCACCGAGCAAAACCCTGACCAGCAAAACGAATTCTCGTACCACCAGACGAGCTTCCTCTTGTCGGTGTGAGGCTGGACAATACGATCAAGTCTTCGGTGCCGTTCGTGTGCATCGCGAGCTCGAGCATGGACTCTTCCGAGTGCGTGAAGTCGCTCGCGTGGCTCAAGGCTACAAAGACGATCTCGTAGCCAAAGAACGGTCGCACGCGTACGTACGTGATCGACTTGAGCAGCGATTTCATCATATCGAAGGGCCCGCCGAGCTGGATCGAGGAAGACGGCCTGTCGCTCGCAGGCACTCGCTCCACCTCCGCGGGTGTATTTTGAACACTCGTGCCGAGCTGGATTCGCCCAAACGGAGTCATGGTTTGCAGACGAGCAAACAACTTACTGGTATCAACCACTAGACTGGCTTGCGTCTGGACGTCGTACCCACTCATCGTAAAAGTCAACAGCTGACCCGCCGAGATGACCATGGGGTCGTCGACGCTCTGCACAAGCAGAGGAATATCGGCAGTCGCTGTGGTTCGCGTGTTGTCGCGACTGTTGTGGTCCGTGACTGAGATTCCAATCCGCTCGGCGTGGTGGTTCGAGTTGAAGTCGCGGTTGGGCTCGTACCGAATCTCAAAGAGCGCAGCATTGACGGCATTGATCGGACCTTTGAAACGGCAAAACTGGTTCCGCACTCCGTCACCTTCGAGGAACGTCAGCTGCGGCGACAGCGTTTCCAAAGAGAGCAGTCCACTGAGCACATACAACTCGACTTCAAAGATACAATCACCGAGACCACCAGACTCGGTATCAACGTCATCGACTCGAACACCAAACACTTTCACGTCCTCGTCTTCGTACAGGGCTTGGGCGCTTGGCACTGAGAGCTGAGGTGGGTCGTTCACCGATCCGATCTTGAGGGTGATCGACTTTTGGTCGGACGAAGTCGCGCCAAATCCGGTACTTGCTTGCTCAGACACCAAGATCGAGAGTTGGTCGTCTCCATACCAATTCAGCAATGCCTCGTACGTCAAGCCTGATAGCAGCGCGTTCACCCGACTGAGTGGACCACTGAACAGCATAAACTCATCGCGCACGCCATTCCCGGACGCATAGGTGACGCCGGAAGTCCGAGGTGCGTTCAGGACACCATGGTGCACAGAGAGTCGTACGGAGACCTCGTAGTCCAATGCCATCGAGTCCTTATTGTCGCTGATCGAAACACTGGAGATTTCCAGTGGGAGGTCTTCTCGTCCGACGAGTTCAGTGGGCCCTTGGACTCGCGGGTCGTTGTTCCACGCGTTGATCGAAACAAACACGGACGCGTACGCCGACGCATGGTCGGTAATAAAGCTGACCGATCGCCACCGGCTGCCGTCGACGTTTTGCCACTGGAGGCGAACAATGTGGCTGCCCGCACCCAGCGGGAGCACCATACTTGCCTTGGCATTCTTGATTCCGCGAATGTCTCCGTCCACATACGACGACAAATGCCGATACGCGACACCGTCGACAATCAGTCGCGTTTGGATGCGGCTCCACTTAGACGTGCTCCAGGTCGCAAACTGCGGGTTGTCCATTTGTGCAAGTGGGAGATTGTAACTCAATGTCACGAACGATGCGACTGGCAGCGAAAAATCCAGCACGGAGTCGCCGACGTCCGACCACTCGCCGACTTGGAGTTGATTGTACTGCTTTAGGTCATAGGCCGATGCATGCTCAATGCCCGGGTCGCCAATAGCAGCGAGGATACGGCCCGTGCCGAATCCATCGAGCGCGGTCGGGGCACAATACCATGTCCGATCGGAATTTGCGAGTCGAAACCATAGCAGAGTGATAGAATAGTCGCCAGGCTGCAGATCCAAAATCACGCTTCCTTCGAGTGTCATCGCGGCCCTGGACCCGCCACTTAGAATGCCGTACGAGCCAGTTTCGCGATACCGTCGGCCATTGATCTCAAGAACCGTTTTCAATTCGTCGACCGCCGCGGCAACTACAGACACCAACGCTCTATCAGACACGGTAGAGGCGGATTGTGAGGGAAGATGTTGTACCTCTTGAGTATTGTACGAGTTGGGGACGGACTGGGATTTGATAAAAGATTCGCAGTGCCGTCGCCTCCGAGAGCCGCAGGCTGAGCGTCATGTCGGGCACTGGTTCCCACACATTCTTTGACTCGAGCGCGGCGGTCGTCAGTGGCTGAGTGAACCACATGAAGCGGTGTTGCGCCGACACGACAAGGCTCCGTCCACCGGCAAAGCCGTCCAACACGTTGCCCGTGATGATCCAAATGCTGGTTCGTGTGCCGTGCTTTCGCCACTGCAGCTGCGCACGATGGGAACCAGCGGGCAGCTCGACTGCGAGATACCCACTGGCGACAGTGACCAATGGTTCTTTGTCGCCGACTGCGGTCCCGGACTCGCGATACGGTCGGTTGTCCAACACCACGCGGAACGCGACTTCGCTCTGGTCGGACGCAAGCGACGCCGCGTCCATGCTCTGGATGTGGGAGACCGAGACGTCGTACGAGATGAGCACGACGGCTTCGTTCGTGAGCTCGAACGAGACGACCGAGGCGGGCACGTCGACCCACTCGTCGAGCGGGCCGCTCAGCGTGACGGTGTCCAGAGGACTCGCGCTCCACATGAGGTGCGGCGCAGGGGCACGCGCGGCTGTGAATATGGCCCCAGAACACATATCGAATTGAGCAGGAGGTTTTCATATGCAGCACATAGTGAAGAGCACGTACCTAGAGTGTAGATGATCGTGGAGAGAAGCAGCAGCACCACCACACGCCATGGCCGCCAAGTTAAACGATAGTGTGTCATTTGGATGCGTCGTTGGGCGAGAAATATGCGATAATGCGACGTGGCCGTGTCAACGCCAATCATGGCTCACGTCCCAACGCTTTGGATACGCCTGTGATGGCCGAGCGGACGTCCGCCAAGCGCCGCCCGATCCAGCAGTCTCGGTCCATTTCCATTCTGCGCGCGCACTTTTCCTTCCATTCTTTACCTGAAACGTACCGTACGATTGGTACACTGTACCATTTACGGGGATGATGTACCGTTTGGCTGGTACAGTTTAAAACAGTCTGGTCGGTTGAAGCCTCTTCTACCCAGTCCTCTTTGGTTGGGGAAGGGGGGAGTTCACTCGCTCGAAAAGGGGGGGGAAGCGGCCACTCGACTGGGAGCAAGCGGTTCAAGCGGTGCGAAGGGCGAAGCGGCGTGGCGGCGGCGCGAACGAACGAAGGAGCGACAGCAGACGACGTAGGATCAGCAGACGACCCCCACGGATTCTCCGCGTTGGATAGGAAGCTTCTGAGTGGCAGCGGACAGCTCTAAGACAGTAAACAAGCAACACCCCGCCACCGGCTCAACAAGATGGCGTCTTCCGATGGTGCGCTCCGATCATTTGCCGTGTAGTGCGTAACGTTTGTATGCTGATGTGGTTGTGGGGGATATTTTTTGCGTAGAGGATGAGCGCGGCACGGCGTCCCCGATGGTGTCGGATTCCGACTCGGGCGCCGAGCAGCAGGTCAAGAAAACGGCGACCAAGAAGCGCCGCTTGAGCAAGGATGGCACCGGCAAGAAGGGCAAAAAAAACAAGAAATCCAAGGTCGTGGACGACAGCGATGACGAAGACGAAAAGGTACGAGGAGCGTTGGCCTTGGAGTGTGGATCGTATGCATCAGTGAATGACCCGTGACGCCTTCTTTTCTTAGCGCCCCAAGTCGTCGTTTATTGAGGACGAGGCCTCGGAAAGCGAAGATGGAGGCGGCGGTGGCGACTCGGACGACGACGACTCGGACGACGACGGAGGTGACAAGAACGAGTACGAAGCCGATGGCTTTGTCGTGGACGATGAGGAAGACGAGGACTCGGACGACGAGGGTGGTGAGTTAGTCGCATCGCGGCAATGTGACGGTTGAGAACACTCACTAAAAAGTACTCATGCGATGAAGGTGGTGGTCGCCATCGCCGTCGTCGTAAAAAGAAGGAGAAGAAGCTGCGCCGTCTCAAGCAGAAGATTGACGAGGTAGACGACGAAGATCTCATGCTCGTGCGGGAAAACTTGGGTATGGATACGGGCCCCACGCGATCGGATAGCGAGGACGAAGATATGGAGCGGTCGTCGTCCAAGAAGCGCAAGGGCGACTCGGGGCTCATGTCCCGTGAACTCAGCTACCGAATGTTTGGCGACTCGGATGACGAGGAAGAAGATGCCCCGGCGCGCAACAACAACTATCTCGGAAACGATGAATACGAAAGTGACGACATTGACGAATTCATCGTGGACGATGACGAAGAAGGCCGTGAAGGACCTCGACGCCGCCGCAAGCAGGCGCCGATCCCTACGTCCATGCAAGGACCTTCAGTGTACCAGATGGGTGAAGCCGAGGAGCTGTTTGGCGACATGGAAGGCTTTTTGGAAGCCACGCGAGGAGCTGTCACTGGAGATTCAAAGCCCGCACCGCGGTCGAAGAAGGCGGCGTTGCTGGAAAAGTACGAGCCCGATGTTCTCAAGGAGCACATGATGACGCCAGAAATCGTCGCTGTGCGGGACAAGGATCTACCCGAGCGATACCAAGAGATTTTCCGAGGACGCCAGTTTCCTGACGCTGAAGAGCGAACGGACGAATCCGAGTGGATTAGTCATTTCATCATGAAGAACAAGGATGACAAGCGCGTGTCGCCAGGGGAGATTGTGTCGGCTATCGACAGCGTGCTTCGATTTTATCACGACGAGAAGCTCGAGCCCGCATTTGTACAGCGGTATTGCAAGGAGTTTTGGAAGCCAGCAGGGCTGCACTCGAGCGACCTCTACGAGATTCTCGATCTGGACGTCAAGTGGGACAAGCTGCAGCGCAAGAGCAAATCGTTCCAGTCGGGCGTCGTCAAGGCAGTCGATGGATCAAGCGCTAAGGAGGCTCCGTTCGTCCGCGACTGTTTTGACGAAATGACACGTGTCCCCGAGGAGAAATGCTTCCAAGATATGGCGGAATTTTTTGCTCTCGATGGATCCGATGCGCAAGAGCAGGCCGCCCAAGATCGCAAATTCCGCCGACCAGCTCGGCGTAATTTCTATCAGATTTGCACCAAGGGCGGCCTCCGACCGCTTGCGAATGCCTTCACGATGAATGCGACTGTTCTCGGTGGTGTTCTTGTCGGCATTGACCACGATCCATCTCTTCGTGAAGTGCCCACTCCGGATGAGAGCCCCGGCAGCTTTGGAACGAAATACGTATCCAAAGAATTTCCGACGGTGGATGATGCGATGCGCGGCGCGCGACACATCGCGGCGACGAGAATCGCAGCCGAGCCAAATGTCCGCAAGTGCCTACGCGATGTGTACCGTCTGCACGCAGGATTGTTTACTCAAGCGACTCCGAAGGGCCAAGAAGAAATTGACGAGTTCCACTATTGCCATGGACTCCAATACCTTGAAGGTATGCCTGTCTTGGAGGCGTTGGCGATGAAGGGATTGTGGCTGCGACTCACACGCGCAGAGAAGGAAGGGTTGGTGACGATCACCATTGTGAACAACAATTTGCAAGAACTCGTCGATCAACTGCAATCCGTGTTCAGTGACAACAGCAATGCCGATGAAGAGTGGGGGAACCAACGCTATCAGATTCTCCAGGAAGCTGTGAGCTCGTTCATGGTCCCGTCATTCGAGAATGAGTTGCGTCGCGATCTGCTGGTGGCGTCTCGCGAGGTCACCGTGAAGGAGTGTGGTGACGCAATGCGACGTCGACTTGCAGTGAGACCGTACGAGTCGAAGGATGGATCCGAGCCGTTTATCATTTCGATCTGGGTCGAGAATGGACCGGATGCGATCATGAATATGGTTGCTCTCGATGACAATGGTGAACTGGTGGACAAGACCCAAGGTTACTGCCGCCGCGAGGAGAAGCACATTCGTACTCTCACGAACACGTTGTTCCGGTTCCTACAAGAGCATTCCCGGACCGATGTCGTCGTGATTAATGTCTCTGGCGGGATGAAGTGCATGGATATGGGTGAGCTGGTGGATGCCGTCCGCCATGAACTGGGCCGAGACCATGCTGAACGTTTCGGGAAACATGATGGCAAGGACTGGATGGAGATTACGTTTCTCAAGGATGACGTCCCAAGTATGTACAGCCGATCGAAGCGCGCGGAGCAAGAATTTCCGGAAGAGTCGGAGGCTGTCCGTGCAGCGATCGGACTGGGCAGATACTTGCGAAACCCTGCGTCCGAGTTGTCTGCAATGTGGGGGAATCATGCGCTCAACGATCCGATGCGTGGTCGGGAGCTGCTGTACCTGAACGTGCACGACATGCAGCATTCCCTGGTTAAAGAGATGCTTCTTCGTGAGTATGACAGGGTCTTCGCGCGAGCGATCAACAAGCAAGGTGTCGATATCAACTTGCTTGCCAATCACAAGCATGCTTCGTATCAACTTCAGTTTATTTGTGGCCTTGGCCCCGTCAAGGCGTCGTCTCTTCTGGACAAAGTTCGTGCTAAAAGCTTCATCGAGCGTCGCCAAGACCTGCTGTCGAAGGGCCTCGTGGGCAAGATCGTGTACCGAAACTCGGCTGGGTTTATTCGCATTCGTGAACGAGACGCACTGAAGGATGCTCCGCTGAACCCACTCGACGATACGCGGATTCATCCGGAGAGCTATTACATGGCAGTCAAGATGTGTGGTGACGCCAACAACAACTCGACGATCGACATGTACGACCCGAACCAGTACTCGTACGCCGTCGAAGACACTATGTTCCAGTCGGCCACCGCGATCAAGAACAAATCGAGAGATCGACTGATCCGTTTGACGGATGGAGAGATCCAGGATGCTCTTTCCGAATTGGACCTGCCCGCGTATGCAAGTCGACTCGAACTGCAGAAAAAGGGCCCAAAGCTACTGACGCTCGAGTACATCAAACGCGAGCTGCGTTACCCGTATTTCGACAAGCGAAAGCCGTACGAGATGCCGCGTGAAGATGAGCTCTTCATTTTGTTGAGTGGGGAGACCAGTGAAACATTCCACGAGGGCATGATCGTGCCGTGCACGCTACTCCACATGGCTGGAAACGAATTTGTGCGCGTTCGGCTGCACAACGGAATGCGTGCATCACTGCGGAAGGACCACCTGCCCGACTACATCAACGATGAAGCTTACCTGAAGGCAAATGGCTTTCCGAAGGGAATCACGGTGAATGCTCGAGTACTGGAGCTCAAGAAAGACCCAAATGGTCGTTTCGAAGCGAACCTCGGATGCAATGCGCGCTCGATTTCGGATACGCGATCGTTTGACGACAGGAACCGGAACCTGCCACGCCATTCCGCGATGGACCGTCTCCGAGCGGACCGAGAAGGCCGCCTGGCAAAGCTTGTCAACCAACTTGCTATTGACGACGACAAAGATGTCTATGCGGGTGAGCGGCGCAGTAACTTGGGGCCTCCGAAGCGCAAGAAACGGCAGATTGCCCACGAGCTGTTCAAGAATGTCAACTGCCAGTCGGCGATGCAGCACCTTCGTGAGCAGCCTATTGGTGACGTGGTCATTCGTCCTAGTACATTAGGTTCGGACCACTTGACGCTCACGTGGAAGATGCTGGACGGTGTGTACCGCCATTTCGACATATTGGAAAAGGACAAGCCCTCTGAGGCGCGACTTGGCCAGAAGCTCGTGATCAAAGAAGAGACGTTCGAGTCGATTGACGAACTCATTGCTCGCTTCGTGGACCCCATGAACGATCTGGTGGACGAAGTCGTGAAGTACAAGTATTTCAAGAATGCCTCGCTCGAAGAAGTCCATGAAGATCTGATCAAGCAGAAGAAGGCCCATCCGGCGCGAATTCCTTACGTCGTCCATCTGTACACGAAGTTTCCGGGCTGCTTTTCGATCACCTTTATCGCGCGTTCGACTCCGCACAGTTGCCACGTGGAGGTGAAGCCGAACGGCTTCCGCTACTTCGGTCGCATCGAGTCCTCGATTCTCCCGACGCTGAGCCAGGCGCTTCAGTTTTTCAAGATGAAGGCGCTGGTGGCACCGACGTCTGGCCACTCGTCTCGTGCTCCATCTGCTGCGTACAGTCGCAACGATTCGAGTAGCAGCAGTGCTCCATTTGCTCAACGTCCAGCGTCGTCGTCTTCGTCGTCGTATCACCGAGATGGAGGAAGCAATGGCTACTCACAGTCTTCGAGTGGTGGTGGGGAACGTGGTGGGGAACGCTACTCGCGTTGGGAAGATCGCCGTGACGGAGGATCGCGCAGCAATGATAGCGGTCGGTACAATGATGGTGGTCGCTACAATGACAGCGGCCGCTACAACGATGGCGGCCGCTACAACGATGGCAGTCGTAACGACGGTGGGCGTCGTTAAAAAAATCCGAGTGAGGCCGCTGTTCCGGCAGCCAAACGCAGCCCGGGTCCTACACGAATTTGCTTTCCAATCTGCTAGTGTGCACAACGAGAGTGACCCATAACATATAATACAGAAACACAAATGCGCTCTCCCAATCGCGTTTATAATGTTCATCGTCTTCCTTCCCGTCTCGAGGAAGGTTGGATTATGAGAAAGAATTGTATTATTGTGAATTTGACAAAATCCATATTCGTACTTAGAAGAATATGTTGGTACTAAAGGGTAAAACAGGTTCTAACTAATTGAAGCCGGAAGTTTATGCCACAGTACGAAAGGCACCACCGGGTGGGAGGGTTCGAACCGTGAAGGGTGGGCGAAAACGGTTTATTTCCGTGTGGAAGAAACGCAGACAAGGAAAACGCAGGGGCATTCGCCACCAAGCACGTGGAGATGGCGGGCGGCGGGTTGTCGAATGCCGATTTCGCGCGCCTCTTTCGCAGAGAGACAAAGGCCGACGAGGGGACTCCGGCGCGGCCGACCGACTCTCCGAACGATGGCGAAGAAGCCATCAATCCGATGATGCAGGCAGCGATGCGCCGCAACTTTGCCGAGGACGAGGCCTGGGAGGACGAAGAGGAGAAAGAGAGCGAGACGGCGCCACGCGCCGGGCTGGGCCACGTACCGCAGAACGATCCGCCAGCGAACGCAGATGCCGTGATGGAGGAATCGAAAGCGAGTGAGAGAATGAGAGTATTGTCGGAAGCCGAGTTGAAGCGCAAGTTCACGTGGCAGAAACACACGACTGGATTTGGGCTCAAGATGATGTCGAAGATGGGCTTCACCGGCCGCCTGGGCAAGGACGAAAAGGGCGTATCGGCCACGCTTGAAGTTGTGCAGCGTCCAAACGCAATGGGCCTTGGCTTTGGCGACTTTAAAGAGGCCGGCAGTTTGAAGCAAAACAAGCGGATTGAAAAAGAGCTTCGAGGGGAAACGTATGATGAGAAGGAAGAACAAGAGAAGCAGCGACGCGAGCGAGACGCGCTCGAAGAAGACGACTCACTGTGGCGGAAGCGCAAGGTGCCGAGGGGAGGTCGCAGCTACAAGAAGGCGGCCGAAGTGAGCCATGAGGCACACGCCAAGAAAGCCCGGCAAGATGTCATTCTCGACATGCGTGGCCCGGACGTCCGCGTGCTGGACCAGCTCAAGGACGCGTACGTCGGTCAAGACAGGATCGACGCAGCGCGACCAAAGCTTGGCGAAGAGCTGATCTACAATGTCCGCATGGTCGTCAATCTGGCGCAGGGTCGCATTTACGACCTCACGCAGAAGATTGACACCAACACAGCCACACTGGATAGCATGCGCAAGGAGGCAAAGATACTCACGTCCCAGGTGGAAAGCGACTCGCTGCGATGGTCAAGCGTCGAGGAAATGATGCACAAGATGACAGAGCTCGAATCGATCGCATCGAGTGCGAGCGAGAGTCTGTCGATTGAAAAAGTTCTCCGAGGAATGCGCGAACTCCGTGCGCGGCACCCACGCGAATTTGAAGCGTACAAGATTCTTCAGATCACACCGTCGCTCGTGAATGCGACGCTCAGGTCACTGGTGCTTTCTTCCAATATGCTCAACACCAACTCCTTCCAATTTGTGCTCGTGCAGTTTCAGCAGCTTCAGTTGTTCCTGTTGGAATCGTCCCATGGTGATGACCGCAGCAACACTGTCAATGGAATTGGCGTGCTCCACCATATTCGAGAGAAGTCCAGCGTGCTCGGAGATGATGTGTACAACTACATTCTCGAAGAAACGCTCTGGCCCGGGGTTGTGCAAATGGTGAACGTCCAGTGGGATATTCACCGGGATCCTAGAGGCTGTGTCGAGTGGTTTCGTAGTTTCCGGCCCCATCTATCCGACGAGTTTGCAGTGGGTTTCTTACATCAGCTCGTGCTGCCAAAGCTCAAAACTCAATGTCAGCGATGGAGACCTGAGTCGACTGCATCTATGATGCACGAGTGGCTAGATCCGTGGACACCGTTCCTCGGCTCGAGCCTTGAATCCATTTATCCTGATGTCCAGCTCGTGCTTGGCAATGCTCTCACACAGTGGCATCCGTCCGATCTCTCCGTGCTTCCAGTCATCACTCCTTGGCGAGAGATCTGGGGAGAGGCCGAGTACGGAAACTTTACGCATCGTCACATCCTCCGCAAGCTCATTCGCTGCCTTCACCGTGAGTTTCAAGTTGATCCGCACAACCAGTCCCTGGACGCATTGCGCTGGATTCTGGCATGGCAAGGTCACATTCCCGATCGACAGTTTGTGGCATTGTTCGAGGGCGAGTTCTTTCCCAAGTGGCTCAAGGTGTTGCGCAAGTGGGTCGTGGACAAGCCCGACTTGGCCGAACTCGAGGCGTGGTACCTGGGCTGGAAGAAGTTTTTCGGCAAGCATCAGCTGACAAAAGAGTCTCGTCTCGTCGTCCATTTTCACGGTGCCCTGGTGCTGCTGGAAGTGGCTCTATTGCGAGAGCTCGACGCCATGCATCCAGTTCCAGAGCTCAATCGTTCTGCACCCACGAGCTACCAGGAAGCTCTTGTCAACTCAACAGTCGATGAGCCGATTGAAGAAGAAACCTCACCGTTTCACCGTGACACCGAGCGATCGAAGCCCCAACGCAAGTCCTCCCACAACGTCAACCTCAAGGATCTGGTCGAGCACCTTGCCATTGAGAACAACCTCACGTTCATGCCCAAGGGGCGTCACGACGGCCAGCAAGTGTACGTCTTTGGCAAGCACCACATCCTCATTGAGCAGGGCGTCGTGTTTGTGGAAAAGTCCAAGGGCCAGTTCCAGCCCGTCGACATTGAAGATCTCGTGCGCCACTGATAGACTCACCAGTGCAATAATTGCCACCACAATAATTGGCTGAACTGCTGTGGGTTGAGCATTTCGAACTTAATGGCGCCATAGTGACTCATCAACTGCGAACTTAACGATGTGGATTGGGCAGTTTGAACCCAATTTCTGGCCTCGCCCAATCCATCAGCATTGTCGAAACGACTCGCCCTTCGGCCATGGCGGACAAAGTGCGCGACCGGCTCAAGGAGCTCGCGGCGTATCTCGAGAACGAGCATGCAGTCGAGAGCGTCGAGGAGAGTCTCGACCATCTGCTGCGCGCGACCGCGGACTGTATGGTGCGGTCCCGCGCGCTCGCGCAGCAGGCCACGATCTACCTCTTCCAAAGCCACGAGCCACCCAGTCTGGTCGAGTTTCTCGACGCGAGCGGCGCCATGGGCGAGGATTTGCGGAAGCGAGAGATCTCCCATGCGCGTATCAAAGTGCTGGACCTGCTCGCGGCGTTTGTCAAGACGTATGGCGGCCACGTGGCCGTGTCGCGGCACCACATTGTCGAAATCACCACGCGGTGCCAAGTGATTGCGCGCGGCGATTGGTCCAACAAAGTCCGCTCGTCGGCATTGAACGTAATCATCAATGTGCTCAAGTACGCAAACACGCGCGTCACGGCCGAAGATGTGGACCCGTCGGGCTACGTCGACAAGCTCTTTTACGACCTCAAGTTTAGCAAGGCGACCCAGACGGCCAAGGGAACAATGCTCGAAGTCATGGGCCACGTCGCGACCGTGTTCCCCACGTACGTCGCACCGAAAGTGCCACAACTGCTGCCGTGGATTGAAGACCAATTGGAAAAGCAATTTGCGACAAACGCACCTGAAATGCTGCTGATCAATGGGCTTCTGGAAGCGCTCGCGCGGCTGCTCGTGTTTGACGTCGCGCGGTACGAGGACGCCAAGGGCAATACAAAGAAACAGCAGCTCTACACGTGAGTCCCACACATCGACGGGGTCTATACCGGGTGTAATGTATGACATGGGCGTTGCTTGATCCTGTAGGTATCTGCATCGCATTCTCGCCACAACGGTGGACGGGCAGTTGTCGCGGTACCAGGTGACCAAGGCTGCTCTTCAATTCCTGACGATCCACGCGGAATTGTTTCGCGATGAGATTGGCGCGAACGCGTACACGTGGTTTTCGTTCATGAAATTCTGTATGCTGTCCGAGACCAAAAAGGTACGACATGACAGCTCTTTTAGTTCCTGTTAAAAACGCCTTTAATGTGCATTTACGTGGACACAGATCAAAACGAACGCCTTCTCGGCTTCCGACTCGGTGATGAACGTGATTGGGCAGTTCTTGGGGAGCGCAGAAAAAGATGACCAGCGAAAGAAGACGCTGAACCGCCTCTTGAAGGAGCTTTTGCCCGTTCTGGCGGAGAGCAACACGCCCACAACAAGCGTGGCCTTCACGCTGCAGGCGATTGGGTATCTATCGCCGTCCATACTAGTCTATCTCGGCGAAAATGGCTTTCTCAAGATTGAAGACCGGCTGCGCAAGTTTGGCGAAAATCTGCTCGTGCTGGACGAGCGCGCCACGGCGATGCGGTGGTCGACATTCTCCAGTTTTCTCCAGTGTTTTGCAGAGTTTGCCCAGCAGGTACTGGGGCTTCGTGTCGGTCTACCCTCTAGAATTGATTTGTCTAACGCCTCTTTTTGTGGTGTTCCTTTTCAGCCGCGAACAGGGAGCTTTGACAGCGGCTATATTGCGTTCATGGAAGGCATGGTGCTCCACCTTCTCAACGCTTACCCGCAGTGTCTGTGGAAGTCAAAGGTTACGCTCTACAAGTCCATCCTTTTGATCGTCCGAGCAGCGCAGAAGCAAGGTGAAAAGCAGCGCTTGCTCGGTCACATTGTCACCCATTTGTTGCTGCTCACGCTGTCGAACGTCACTGATATGCAGAACATGGTGAGTCTCTATGTGTGATTTCGCTGGACATGCGATCCTTGTCCTCACCTTTGTTTCGGTAGGTAATCCTGTACCATCCGGAGACCGGAAATGCAGAGACCAAGCTCGTGTACGAGTTTGAGACTCTTTGGATCGCAATGCTACGTGGCAAGAACCATACGAAGTACAAGAGCAAGGACATCACGACGTTAAAGAACCAGATTACGAAGATGGCAAAGAGCGAAGGAACCTCGGCCACCACGTCGGAGCGTCTTTGCGTCCTGAATGCATTGTTGCATTCCGTGTCCGAGATCATCGACAATCTGGATCTCAGCTACCAGTACGATCTGCAAGAAGCTCGAGCGGGAACAAGCAGTGGCGGCTACAAGGTGAGTTCTGCTTCGCTTCGTCTTTGCTCGCGCTGTGCTTGCTTCTCACAGTCCAAAGTTGAATTGCGTAGCCGAATGTCCCTCGAGACCACTCCATCATGCTCAACTTGACTGAGTTTCTCGAGCGACTCGTCCCACGACTTGAACCGACTCAATTATGCTTCTGGGTGGGTATTGTCATGTGAAAGCCGCCTGGAGAGTACAGCTACTGACGACTATTGTACGCAGATCCCAAGCACGATGATGGCAATGTTTGAAAAGTCCAGACAGCTCCCACTCGTCTCGGCATTCTACAAGATCATCCGAGTGCTCGCGATGGCGGCCGACTCCCTACAGCTGTTCGAGAACGAGGACGGAGCAATTGAGGTGTCGACCACCACGGACGCATTGCGCTCGTACTATGTGTCCTTTGTCAGCCGCGTTGTCCACAATCTTCGATTCTACAAGGACGAGTTGCTCGTTTCGACCAGCGGATGTGTGCTCGCGACACCGCTTTCTCTTCTTCCAGTCGAAAATTTCGCCGAAGCTGTCGTGCCAGCGTTGTTGATTGGCCGATCGTTCTTCCCAGCGGCCGACATGGCCATTACCGGTCTCGAAAAATGGCAAGCGACCGCGCCAGCCAAACTCGCGACTATCTTTGCTCGGATCATCCCGTGTCTCGCTGTGTATCTCGATCAAAACGAAGCTGGGGTCGCCGAACAAGCGTCAATGGTTGGAGCCTACAAAGAGAAAGATGCAGTAGTCACAGAGGCATCGAGTGTCTCGGACTGGGTGAAGCTGCAACGACGCGTGATGACCTTTCTGGGCAAGGCGGGCGGGCAAGCGTTTCTGCTTCTCAGCCGCGGTGGCAATTTCACGGACGGGATAAGCCGTCGTGGCTTTTCCGCAAACTCACTGGGTATATCGCTGAGTTTGGGCGACTTGTCGGTCGATGTCTCCCTCGACAAGCTCTTTTCTCACCTTGGCGACTTGGCATGCGAGAGCACGGATCGTCGAGTCAAGGCCGCGGCGTGTGAAGTGTACCACGCGCTTGTCTGTTATCTTTGTGGAATGACGGCCACGCACCCTCACACGAGCGGCTCCAAGTCTGAGTACCATAACGTGTGGAAGACCGTGTTTCCTGTGGTTATCAGCCTGGCAACCGATGCCGAGAAGATTTGCCGCTCGCTTTTTGAACCACTTCTGTTCCAAGTCACGCGGTGGATGTGCCACGGGAGTGATACCTTTCCGCACGAGTTTGGGGGCCTCCTAGACGAACTCATCGACGGGTTATCCCACGAAACGAGCACTGCGATCCGAGAAATGTCGGGCAAATGCCTCTCGACGTGCTTGACGTCGACTGTCGAAAGCGGGTGTGTGGACTCGACCCAAGGACTCGCCAAAGCGGAGGCTGTTTTCCAGCGCTTATTTTCGCTCTGTCGCCATCCTGGACCAGCACAGCGAACAGGCGCCGCGACGGCGATCAGCTACTTTCTTCGCACGCTGCGAGAAGAAGACGCTGGCGTGGTGCAAGCGTTTGGCTTGCGCTGCCTCAAGAACTTTCTCTTTTCGCTCAAGTTGTGCGGTCGCGACGCACGCGTCGGAAAAACGGACGTCCAGATCTTGCAAGATATGATCACAAAGGCCATTCTCAAGCTTCAGCGTGCAGTGGTGCGATACCCCACGGCGTTTACACGATCGAAGAAGGAAGCTGCCAAAGCTGACGACGAGCAGCCGCAGGACGAAGACGGCGACGACTTGGCCAGCTTTACGCAATGGCTCTTTGGCCAAAGCGCGAGCCGAGAAGCGGTATACCGCACAACGTGTCGTCAGCTCTTTCTTGCGTTCGCTCCGATCGTCTCTGCATCGAGTGCCAAATCGTGGATCGAGGCGTATGCAGCCAAAACTGAGGCAAGCAGTGGTTTGGATCCAGTTCACATTGTGCTCGCACCGCTGGATCATCTCGCTGTGGTGATCCACACCAACGACCGAACGAACTGGAATCTGCAAGTCACCATCGACTGGCTGGACCAGCTCACGGCATCACTCGCATGCTATGCGTGGTGCACTGGTGTCCTGGGTGGTGTCGCAAAGAAGCTCCTGTGTCCGCCGTCCAGGGTTTATGCGAGTACCAAGAGAAGGCACTCCGAATTGAGCCAAACCAAGGGAGATTCAGACACGCAGCTCGTTGTTGTGTGGGCGATTTACAGCTTTCTCGGGCATTTTGAATTGCTCTCACAGCTACAAGACGAGACAAATGAGCGCTTGGATCTCACGCTCCGCTCTACCCTTCGCTTTTCTCTCCTGACAGCAGCAGCTTCGATCTGTGAGCTTGTGAATTCGTCACTGACGTCAAGCTCCGACACTGTCGCATTGGAGATCCTGAAGATGGACGATGCATCGTCTCAGCAATTGCTCTCGCGAATGATGGTCCAAGCGATCGGATTGGGCGTGGCCGCCAGCGTCAAGGGCGATTATCAAGTCGATGGTCCGCTGAAAAAGATCAAACAAGTGTGTCGCCTCGTCGCGGAAAAGAACGCCGATCTTGCTCACCGGCTTCAAGCGGCAGCAGCCACGTGTATGACGAATGTGTGTGCGCTGATCACAACGACGTCCTGGCAGACGGATCCAAGTGGGTTGCTTCTCTCTCTGCGCACCATGAACGAGGTTCGTGCATTGGTTCAACTCTACACGGTACGGATATGTTCTCACCACTCACTTTATCACGGTAGCTCCTCGCGTGTGGACTTGTCGCGAAATCCAAGGAGCCTGACGTCGTGGAACATATCGTGCGCGTAGCAGAGCAGTCATTGGATGGCACACTAGTGAGCCCAACAAGCCGTTCACTGGCAGTTGAAGCGATGAAGGTGAGGATTAGGGTCACTGTGTTGCAGGGAAGGCCGGCGAGTCTGACGTGAGCCGACTTGTTTATGGTGTCCATAGATTGCGTGCTGTCTTGGGTGGGACATTCGCGCCATGTTTGACGACAAGACCCTTGGAGAGCGTTTGTCGGCAATCTATCGGGACCTGCTTCGATTCTTCCCCACCGAACGAATCTGGGAAAATGTCTCTACTGTGATGGTGACAACGGGAAATGAAAACTATGCGTCTCGCTTCGAGGCACTGGTGGAGCTATTAAACGCGGTCGTGTCGATGAAGGCGTTTGCGCCGCGCTCTGGCACGATGGATACATTTTGCCAGACGTATGCACCACATTTCCAGAAACTGTTGGCGGCGATGAAGGACGAGTTGACGACGAACCAAGAGCAGAAGAATCGGCTTTTGCTCGAGGTGCTAACCAGCTCGATCCCAGTGTACAACGCCTGCTCCAAGAGTGTCTCCATTAAGCTTTGCCAAGAACTGTTTCCTGGAATTCGAGCTGTCGCCATCGCATTGCTTCGTCGCCGAGACGCCTCACACTTTGTCAAAGGTGATTGCCTCTCATTGCTGGCGGCAGTCGGACCAGCTGACAGTGTGTCCGACAACAATGCGATCCAAGAAGCGCTATCGGGCTTCGTTATTGACGAGTTTCCGATCTCGTCGGCCGATGTGAAACGCGGCTCTCGCGACTACGACATTTTCCGCATGCTATTGGGGAAGCTACTGTCGATCGTCGAAGCGTATCGCCGTGCCGAGTATTTGCGGACCATTAACTTTGCGTTGAAGGAGGGAGATCGCCATCTCTTCTGGGAGGATATTCAAGCCAGTCTGGGGCGATTAGCGACGGCTGTCACGAGCCGAGACGCAGACACCGCAGCCTCTGACAGCACCACGGAAGAGGATGACTTTTTAGTCGAGGTCTCCGACATGCTGCTCGATTCCAGCGGTGATCACAACGTACGCAAGAGCTTGCTCGATGAACTCTTGATCCCGATTCTCGAACTGCAAAATGGCAGTTGCCTGAGCACATTCTACATGGCATCATCCACGCGAACCAGTACCGTCACAGTGATCAGCAAGCTTGCTACGATTGTGGCCAACTCGGGCGACATTGCAAGCCCCGGCGCCTTTCTCACGGCAGCCGTCGCGTTCTCGTTGGTCGAAGTCTTGTATCGTCTTGTGGACCCGGACCTCATTCGTGGCGAGATCAACAATGCCTTTTTAGGCCATGCGAATGGCAAGGGCCGTGAGTTTACCATGCTCGTGTGCAAATGTGCGAGCAAATTCGTGACCAAGTCGTACGATGGGGCGCTAACCGACACGACGCGGTTCGCTTGCTGGAAGGCCTACAATTGTTTACTCACGGCTGTCTCGCGCACGCAAAAGCAAGAGAAGTTTTTTGACCAGATTCTGTTTCAAGACTCGCTCTGGGCCAACATTGTCGACGTGGCACGCGAGTACGAGCTGCACTCGGAGACCAAGCCATTTGATCGCGTCCCACTGTCACGGTTCTCGGCGACTACGCTTCGCCAGCAGCAGCAGCAGCAAGACGGCCGCTCGACACGAACGACTGGCTCACGCACCAGCAATCGTGAGTCGTCATCGTCGCTTCGCTTTTTCACGGGCAGCAGCCTAAGCCAAGCAAGCCTGTCGATGGGCAGTTCCCAGCAGCTCCTCATCAGTGCCGACGTCGCTGCCCAGGAGGCCGTATACGCAGGCATTGAGATTGAGCTGGACGCGATCAACGACCACCCATGTATGGTTCCGCTGCTGCGCGTGCTCACGCAAATGAAAGCCGACTTTGGCGACGGTTGGAGCGCGTCGGCCATGCCCGTGTGGATGAAAAAGATCTTTGACGTTGTGGCCAACCCGACATCGGAGCTCAACATTCGTCTGTTTATTGTCAAGTTCGTGCTCGACGTTCCCGAAGTGTTTGAGAGATACAAGTCGCTTTGGACCGACAAGATGATGGACGCTTTACTGGAAGCTACGGTCTCGTCATCGTCGGGTAAGGCCACGGAGTTCCACTACTTGCTGCGCGATTTCTGTTCACTACTAGTCGACGAGTGGAACGAGGTGGACGCTGCTACGATGAGCACGACGGCGAGTCGGTTCGTGAACGAGTTGATCGAGTTGGCCCCCAACGACGACCACAATCTGGTCATGCAAGACAATCTGGTGCTCATCGCGCAATTGATCCGGCAGTGGCAAAAGCACCTTCGCGTGGATACATCCGTCGTGTCGAAACTGCTCTTATCCCATGACGAGAACCCGCGTCGCGACGCCGCCAACCGATATGCTGCGCTTCAAGTCATCAGTGCGATGCTGTCGGCCGGTATGTTTGATGCGCTCTCTTCGGTCTACGCTATGAATGACGGCCCCACGCTCGAAGACGGTGTCGTACAAGCCATGGAGCACCAGCGACCGTCGATATATAACGTCGCGGCCGAAGTCAGCGGGCTGCTGCTGGCTGCACAAGAGAGTAGTGCTCCTTCACAGGCCTTCCGGACCAAATTACTGGATCAGATCACCAAGTACTACAACGAAGAAGACTTTGGGCGGTTTTTGGCGTTGCTGCGAAGCGTCTCGCTTCACGACGCGAGCGTGTTAGACGCGACTATGCTCCATCGCCTGTCGTTTGTCTTACCACGCGTTGTCGCCATTGAGGCCTGGTCGTTGAGCGCCGCCGAGTGCCTCGTGCATGCGGCCAAGCACATCGACGATAAGAAGGCGATATTTACGCACTGCCAGTCGGTGCTACCACGCTTTCTCTCGCACCGCAATGGAGCAGTCCAACTCCACGCTGTGCGTCTCGTCGAGGCGCTGCTTCCTGGGCTGAACGATCAAGCCATTGACCGGCTGGTGGCCTCCGAGAAGAATGGTGGCCACGATCTCTTTCGGTACTCACGCAGCCAGCAAGACCCATCGGTTCGCCGCGTGTTTATCAACCTCGCAATGAAGCTCTACGAGAGAAACCTAGCCGCATCGAGCATGGAACTCATTCGCGAGCAGCTCTTGCGAGGCCTTGCCGATAGCGATCCCGACATTCGACGACTCGTGCAGGACTTTTGGAATGCCTCCTTGTCGCTGGCGGCAGCTTCTTGCAGCGATCGACTGAGCGCGCTCTTCCAGCAGTTCTTTGCCGCTGGCGTGGCAGATCTCTGGGTGCTGTACGCAACAAATCTACTGCTGGACATGAATACCACGGCCGACGCGTATGATGCAACGCTGTTCAAGAGCTCACTGAGCCAGGGCGAATTCCATGAGGCGCCGATCGATGCAGCGTGGGAGTCGAAAGACCAGACGATGACTCCGTTGTTTTCGGTCGAGGCCGACAAATTCTCGGCGTCGGCCATGCTGGCAAAGCAACACTCGAGTACTGGCTCGCTGTCGTCTCAGGGCTTTTCAATGGGGACATCGGGTTCGCAACTGGATGGAACACTGGCGTCGCAGTCGCAGCTCATTTCTGCCAGCCTTGGTACGTTTCCAATCTCTCTACTCAACGAGGAATTGCGAAAGGGATCTAACTGATTTCTCGTATATGACAGCCTCTCAGGAGTTTATGGGGTCAGCGTCGTTCTCACAAGTATCCTTTGGATTCTCGCAGGATGGATCGAGTGGCCGCAAGCGACGGCAGCAACGACGGTTCGCCAAACGCTCGACCACGAACGGAGCGGCAGCAGTCTCTGCGTACGAGTCTGATCCAAAGACCGCTGGCAAGTATGGAAGTCGCGGATCGGAAAAGAAGTTCTTTCAAGATCGCTACGCCATGCTCAAGAAGAATGAAGAGGCCATGCTCAATCGCCAACGCATGGCGCGTGCGCAGCAAGTCGTGATGCGTCGAAAGTACCGCGTCGGAGATTACCCAGATATCCAGATCAAGCTGCGCGACGTCATGGATCCGCTCATGGCACTCTGTGAGATGCACGCGACGACCTCGGCGATCGTGTTGGCCGATTTGATGGCGGCCATTTTGACGTCTAAGACGGTTCTCCAGGACGCGGCGTCTCTCCAGACACTGGGGTCGCACATGGATCGTGCCCTGATCAACGGCCGACACTCGCTCATGTTTGTTGGCTCGGTCCACTTGGCGTATTTCGCGAGTCTCATGAAAGATTCGAGCCTCGTCAAGGCTGTCGGCATCTCGTACCAGACTATTGGCGCCAGCAGTCTCGCCAGCAGCAGCAATCTCTCGGGGGAGTTGATTTTGGAAGAGTACTTAAACCTCGAAGTACCGCACACGCGAGATGAGACGGCCGAGTGTTGGGACCAGCTCTACAAGATCTTGGCCACCAACCAAAAGAGCAATTTGCTAGTCGCGCTCGCATCGCGGTGCTGTACGATCGACGATTCAAAAGTGGCACTCCAGGCTCAGCTAGCGGGCGATTTACCTGGCGCGATCGCGTCGTATCGAAAGGCCGAGTCGGCGCTGGAGGCCGAACGGGAGACGCAACCAGAAGACGCGCTGCTCGGCGCGAGGTTCGAGTTGCACCGGTGCACGTGGGAGCGGTATGGCTGCCTCGAGAAGCTCAACCACTGGGACAAGCTCCACAGAGAGTTGCTGGCATCAGGGGATACCTTTGACTCCATTTGGCAAGAACCGTCGCCGTACTTGGAGCAGGGCATTGGCCACTGCCTGCGCGCACTGCTGGGACCGCTCGGGTCAGAGCCTCTGGTGGAGGACGACAAGGAGTCTGAGACGTCGCAGCAGCTCCAAGCATTTTTGAAGAACGCCGAGCAAGACACGCAGCGATGGGACGTCGTGATGGCTCGATTCGGCGTCGAGGCCTCGCTGGCGTCTATTGCGCTTGGAAATATCGGCAAGGCGCGTGTCCAAGTGGAGCAACTCTACGGCTTGATCTTGAAGCGATGGGGCGCGACCAGCAAGATTGCACGGCTCAGTCGCCTCGAGATTTTGCAAAACCTCTCGTCTGCCGTCGAGATTGACGACGCGCTTTCACTCGCCAGCAGTCTCCAACTCGCCAACGCAAACGATTCTGTCAAGGGGCGATTCGAGACGTTTACGACTCGATGGAGTCACGCGCTTCCGTCGCTAGGCGAAGGATCAATGAGCTCGTGGTCGCAGTATTACATGGTGCAACAAGTACTCTGCAGCTTTATTCAGCGCACGGGCAATCACGAAGGGATCTTGTCGTCGGACCATATCGTTTCAATCCACCAAGACCTCTCGCAAATCATGCTGCGGTACGCTGGCGCGGGCGTCCAAAATGATATTCTCGCACTCGCCTCCAAGTATCTCAAGGACTATCGCGAGCTGTGCAATGCCCACAACCTGCCCAAGGTTAGCGTGCTGATGGTCGACGTCTACGTGTCCCACGTGCTCAAGCTCGCCGAGCGACAGGCCCACAAGTCGGCGCTCGTGCATGGTGACCGCCTCACATTCGACGCACTGAGTACGATCACACGGTACTATCAATCGTCTGCCAAAATGTTTGACAATAGCGACATTCTCGAGCTCATGGAAACGCTGCCGCTCGCCGACCGTGTCGCGATGGGCGCGCTCGAGGCCAAGACGTTTGGCACGGCCTCTCAGTTTTATATGCACGCTGGGCTCGATGTCACGACGACAGAAGAGTTTTTCGCACGCGCATTTGACACTTTCCAGCGCAGCAGTCGAGCCATTCCAGCCCCAGCAAAGGACGGCAAGACACCAAGTGCAGCCCCGGATTCGTTTGCTCGATGCCGCACGACGTTTATTGAGTTTCTGGTCGACATTCTCTTCAGTTCCAGCACAGTCGACTGGTCGTGGTTAGTGGACCGCCAAACGCTCGTCGTCGCGCTCATGGACAATGTGCTTGGCGGTATGGCCAGTGGCAATCAAGAGTGCGCTAATTACTTTCCGCAACTATGTGAATTGCTGCCTGCGTTTCCCGGGATTGTGGCCGACTTTGAAAAGCGCGTGCTGACACAAGTGCCGATTTGGACGTGTCTGCGCTGGTCGTCGCAGCTGCTCGCGCTCGTGGGTGGCGCCATTGGCCCCACGATCGTCAAAATTCTCGAAAAGGTACATCATGATGATACTGAGATATCTCTTGTGGTACGAAGGAATGACGGTCTCACTTGACGCTACTGTTTCTTTTCTGCAGATGGCCGCAGAGTATCCTGTCGCGTTGTTTTACGATTTCAAGCTCACGTTTGGGGATCTGCAGGCCAAGACGGGTGCCTCAAAAGTGGATCTCAGTCGACTGCAACTGCTGCTGTCCAACCCCGTCATGGAGAAGTTTGTCGACGCACTTCGATTGTACGTAGAGGGCCTTTGCATATTACTTCCTGGCGTGTCACTGAGGTATACGCTCATTCTGCGATGTAGGATCCATCACCCGGAACTGCGGCTGAAAGAAGGCCTGCGAGAGCTGGCCAAGCTGCTTGAGGAAGGAAAGATTGCGGCCGCAAAAGCCAAGGTCGCCCACATTTGGGAAGACTGCTTTGCCACTGAACACGCGCGACTCGGTGGCAAGATTGGTCACTACAATCGCGACTGGGCGAAACGTGCCAAGCGCGATGTCGAGAAAATCATGGGACGAGACGGCGCCAACCTCAGTGCGAAAACCGTCTTGGCCGCGCGCGAATGGATTGGCAACAATTTCAGCGTGGTCCCCGGGAAGTACGGCATCACCAAGGACATGAAGGCGCGCTTGGCCGACTTTGCCGAGTGGCTCGATGAGTTTGACCACTCGCGATTGCGACTGGAACTTCCAGGACAGTACACGACGCGTACGTACCACACTCACTACGGTACTGTGCTAAGGGGATTCAAACTGACGTGATTTCTACTACCGTGACTGTTAGGTTGGGGCAAACCGGAGCCATCGAACCACGTCCATATTCTGAGCATCCACTCGACGCTGGGCGTGCTCGCATCCAAGCAACTGCCCAAGCAGATCACGCTCCAGTGCAGCGACCAAAACAACTATACTTTTCTGGTCAAGGGCGGCGAAGACTTGCGACTGGACCAGCGCATTGAGCAGTTGTTTGACGTCATGAACCAAATCCTCTCGAGTGACGCGCGCTGCCGTGACCGTAACCTCCGTACCAAGACGTACAAGGTGATTCCCATGACGACCGAGATTGGTATGATTGAATGGCTCCACAATACCTCGACGCTCAAGGGCATTATCGAGCGGCAGCTGCAGCAGGACCCGCGCTGCCAGCAATTGCAAAGCAACAAGCGCGTCAAGCTGCAGCTCTTCAACACGGTGCCGGCCAAGCAGTACGAGACGTTTCTCATGAAGCAGCGCGGCAGTTCGTTTGCGGCCAAGGTGGCGGCCCCGTCGCGCCATGACGTGGCCAGCAATTTCGACGCGGTGCAAGATCTCATTCCTGCAGACCTATTGCGGCGCCAGCTTATCGCGCTAGGCGCCGACTTTGAAGATTTCATTGCGATCCGCGACGAGTTTGCGTCGTCGTTGGCCGTGTTTAACGCGTGCTCGTACATTTTGGGCATTGGCGATCGCCATCTCGACAATTTCCTCATGGACCATGCGACGGGCCGCGTCATTGGCATTGACTTTGGCGTGAGCTTTGGTGCCGGCGCGAGCGTGCTGCCCGTGCCCGAGCTCATTCCGTTTCGGTTTACGCGGCAAATGGAGAGCGTGCTGCTTCCGTACGACAGTGCAAACCTCGTGATCCAGGACATGCAGGCCGTGTTTGACGCACTGCGCGACAAGAAGCAGGTTGTTGAGAGCGTCATGAATGTGTTTTTGCACGAGCCGTTGCTCGACTGGCAGCAGTCGACGACGACCCACCAGAGCGGGATTTTGTTTAAGGATGGGTCGCCGTCGCTCAGTGAAGAGACTACGCAAGTCGTCGACGACGACGTGGTCATGCAGGACGACAGTTTGGTCAGCAGCGCCGAGTCGGCGCCACGCAAGCGGACCAAGCGACAGTCGAACGCAGTGCCGTCTTCCTCGTCGTCCACGTCCACGTCCACGGTCTCGTCGGCGTCGCGGTCTCGAAAGACCGCTTCGACTGCGTCGTCATCCATGGCGACGCCCACGACGGCGTGGCTTCCCGACGTCAAGATTGCGATTGCACGCCGCAAGCTCGACGGGCTCTCGCCACGCGTATTGCTCAAGGAAGAGCTCGCGCAGAACCCACACTTGGGCAAGCAGCTCGCGCTCTTCCAGGCGCTCGTGGACGGAGCCGTGGCGGACGGTGCGCCAACGTCGAGCGCGACGCCCATGAGTTCGCTCGCGCAGGCGCAAGAATTGGTGGCGCTTGCGACGGCGCCCGACCTGCTCGGCCGTACCTACCACGGCTGGATGCCCTGGCTCTAGCGATTCTAATTAAAATTAACGCAGATTAACAAAAATGGAGCAGCTGAGCCAGTTGGGTACAATACTGTATGGGATGGTCAGTGTGGCCTGTGGATACAGTACGAATGGCGACATGTATGATACAGTAGACAGTAGAGAGGAGAGAGGACAAAGAAACCTTCACTATCACGCGATTGGGTTGGTCCAACGTAGTGTAGTAGCGCTCAATACAAAACAGCGTGGCCCCGACGCGTCGTCATCTCCATGGCCACAACCACGCGGCATTGCCACGTAATTTGTCACTTTCTATAGTACAGTAGATGCCATTCGCCAGCAAAGAGGCCGCCGCGATTTGCGCTGTCCGATGATGGGGCAAACAATGAGCGGCATCCCCGACGGATTGACAATCACTCTTAACTAAACCGCACAGTCCATTCTGGACAGACCATCACTCCTTAATTACCCGCGTGCGCGCTGCACAGTCGTGGTGCTTTAGTAGTCCCACCTGTCATTTGGAGCTTTTCATTGGCTGGAGGCAACG
This sequence comes from Pythium volutum, assembly GCA_023334575.1. Classification (NCBI taxonomy): domain Eukaryota; phylum Oomycota; class Peronosporomycetes; order Pythiales; family Pythiaceae; genus Pythium; species Pythium volutum. The sequence goes on along the minus strand of JAADVC010000009.1, from coordinate 6,172 downwards.
CGCCTCTTGACCAAGAGATGTCCATGACGAATCTGATTGGCCACAGGCGCACAGCTTCGTGTGGGGAAGCCACAAAAATGTGCGACAGGCGAGATAGCCCCCCATAACTAATGCATGTTCAGTCCGGAGGACGAAATCGCTGACTTCCCCACATTCAAGAACCTCTATAATCATATATCTACATAGAGCGATACGTGGAATAATTATCGTTCTATAGAGTTGTAACCGTTTTGACACCTTCATTTGAATGTTGCTCGAAGCCTGGACCCCCAAAACGCCAGCTGAACACGTCACACTTTGCACAAATTGGAACTGATCTTGTCACTCCGTCAATCACTGCCAGTCAAAATACCGTACGGAATGAGCTTCTTCGAATAACGAAGCTTGCATTTGTAGACGCACAATGCAGTGTTCTCTCGCTGGCCTCAGTTGGCGAAGTGCGTCTTCGACTTCGAAGACTCTTCTCTTTCGCGACACGCACTTTCTCCCGATTCTTTCATTGTGCCTTCACAGAAACAAATCAGGTTCCGCTCCATCTCACCTTCGTGCGACCTTCGCGCAACCTCTCCCCCATCCTCCACGTCTTTTTGTCACCATTTTGTGACGCAATCGCCACGGCAGAGACGATGAAACCTTTCCGTTTGCCCCCTCACTCTCCTCCATTGTGATTCCCGCACTTTTCCCACGAACGGACGCACGCCGCGTCGCCGTCTCCTCCTCTGGCTGGCCCAAGGCACGCGCCCTCCCTCCTTTCTCCCCACAGTAATACAGAGTAGCTCGGGGTGCGACCAAGCTTTCCCCACAAACACGCGAACACGTTTCGTCCGCTCCGCTCGACTCGACGGCGTCCCCTCTCCTCTGCGCGATCTTTGGATCTCGAGTGACTCTTGAGTCAATACCGCCCAGCGACTGGCTCCTCTCCTCCTCTCCCCTCCTCTCTGCTGAGTCCGCTTCCGCGCACCTACTGTATCGTTGCACTTTGCATCCATTTTCGAAGAACCTGTTTGGACCAGTCACAGCGGAGCGCGCGCGTGCCTCTCGTCCACTCCGCTAGTTGATCAGCTCCCCTTCCCGTGTCTCGCTGTCAACCGTCTGGGCTTCTTTCTCCCCCGCCACTTTCTCCTCTTCTCTTGGCGGAGGCGGCTTCTCTCCTACGCTCGCGTGGGCAAGTCGTCTCGCCACACGCTCGCTGTCCAATCTGTCCCCGGCGTCACTGTTGAATCTACCCTGTCCAAGGCTACACGTCCTCTCCTCCTCTCCTCCTCCATTCCTCTCCTCCTCCATCCTCCTCCATCTACATGGCCAGTATGGGTAGCTTAAATGATCCCGCGACAAATGAAAAGACGCCGCTCGTGCTCAGCGCCCCTCGCGGACCGCACACCTTTGGCACACCTCTCGACGTGGAAAAAGGCCTCCTCCCACCCCAGCGTCCTCCGCTCCGCTCCTCGTCGCCCTGGGCCTTTTGGTCGGCCACGTCTTCGACCCATCGCTTCTATCTCCTCTTGCTCATGAGCTGCATTCCGTTTGGCGGCCACTTTGTCAAGAATGGCATGTCGGCTTTGGAGCCGCTCATGCTCGGCGATCCCGACTTTGCACTCACCAACACCATGTATGGTGCACTCATCTCGGCCGTGTCGGTGCCCAACATGTTTATCCCGCTCTTTGGCGGCCGCTTGCTCGACAAGTCGGGCCACCGCAGTATCCAGTTTTTCCTTGTGTGGATTTGTGTCGGCCAGGCCATTTTCGCGATCGGCATGGAGCTCAAGCTCTTTTGGCTTGCGTTGTTTGGTCGCGTGTTTTTCGGAGTTGGTGAGGGCAGCGTTGTGGTTGGGGCACGCGTGTTTATCGCGCACTGGTTTCGGAATCGCGAATTGACATTTGCCATGGGCGTCGGTGTCGCCGTGACCAATCTGTCCAAGATGCTCGCCAAGTCGACGGTCGCACCGGTCGCACTCTACTTTGGCGGCTACGTGCAGGCCCTTTGGTACGGCGTGCTGATCTGTGTCGTCTGTGTCGTTGTGGGCTTTGCCGTATGCACATACACGACGCGACTGCGGACTTTGGTCAAAGACCGCGTGCAGCACGACGAGCCATTGGACGCCGGACTCGGTTGGCTCAAGGAGTATGCCGACGGCAAGCGCCGCAAGCGTCAGCTGCGCATGCACCACGCGGCCCACGGCAATAGTGCGAGCACAATCCATGGCGACCAAGTGTCGTGCGAATCGGTCCAAGAATTCTCGACCATGTTTTGGACCGTCGCGATTCTCCACGTTGTGTTTGTCACGGTCTTTCATCTCTTCCAGAATGTCTCGAGTTCGTTTCTCAATGAACGCTATGGGTACTCAGTCGTCAAGTCGGGGCTCGTGAGTGCCGTCTCGCATGCGTTTGTCGTGTTTGCACCCTTTATTGGGTTGTTTATCGACCAGTTTGGTGGCCGCATGTACTGGATTGTCGCGTCGGCACTGCTCTCGATCGTTGCGTACGGTCTCATGATTTTCACGGAAATCACGCCGATCGTGTCGATGCTTTTGATCTCGGTGTGTCTGTCGTTTACGCCCACGATTCTCATGGCCGCGGTTCCAGCCACGGTGGGGCGCAAATCGTTTGGCGCCGCGTTTGGTATCATTGAAGTCACGGACGCCGTCGGTGCGTCGTTTGGCAATTTGCTCATTGGCTACTTGCGCGACAAGACGGGCAGCTACGATCTCGACATGTTTGTGCTCTGGGGCATGGCCATTCTAACGTTTATCGGCAGCGTCGCACTCGTAGTGCAGGACAAGCGACACGGCGGATTGCTGAGTGCACCCAGTGCACGGCGCCGTGCGCTGTCGATTGGCGACGGCGACGAGCCGATCACGCCGCTCATTGTGAGAGAGCACAGCAGTGACGACAGTGCGACGGACAGTCCCGTGCACGACCCACAGCACCGCCAACAGCCTCAGGCCACGGCCTCGTCTGTGGTGTGAGAATAGTACAAGATAGATAGGATACTACACTGTATGTAGTATGATATGATCGCCTTCCGGTGACCCCTTGTTGTGGCGTCTGATACCTAGAGAATGAACGCCCGTGTAATACCACTAGCATTATAAACCCCATACACGCTGACTCGTCCTTCATGATGTGGTACTAGCACTAGCGCTAGTTATGGCAAGTAGGAGCTGGTGGCGCAGCACGCTCGCACTGGAATACGCGGGCAAATGGAGCCGCGTGCAGTGCGCATGGACGACGTGGACGACAGGAACGCACGCGTCTGGATGGCCCTGTGCGTCGGCGAGTGCGTCAACAAGTTCCAAAGTTAAGGGCGGAGACTCGGTCTGCTCACTACGAGTTGTGGACGAGGCCGCGATGACTTGGCGCTTCCAGTGCTCCATGGGATCTTCGTCTCCGTTCCTGAGTGCCGCCCAGCGAGACGAGATCGTTTTGCCAGCAAGAAAGCGAAGGCAGGCCTGACGTTCCAGACTGGAAAATCCACGGAGAACGGTCCAAAAGGCCTCGTGGTGGGGCATATCTGGACGGTAGATCGCGTGGTGCTGCAAGCGGTCGATTTGCAGCAGGTCCGTATCGGAAAGGCGGCTACGGACTGACTGCGGGGTTGAGAGCTCGAGACACTCGAAGGGCACCACACAGTAGAGCCCCTCTCGGACTGTACGAAGCGCGAGCGACCGCGCGCTACGCACGCGGTCTGTCGTATCGAGATGGATAAAGTCGTCCAGTAGATCGGTCCAGAACGCTAGCACGACAAACTGCAGCGGAACGATCGTGTGCGCGCGCCAGACCATACCGAGTAATTGGCCGAGCGTGAAGAACCACGCGATCGCCTCGTCCGTGGTGGTGCCGCACTGCACGGCGTGCTCGGGTAGTAGGACATAGGCGTTCAGGTCGAGCTCCTCCTTCTCTGTGGGAATAAAGAGTGGGAACCGTGGCGACTGGATCTCGGTGAACAAGTCGTCCCAGAAGGCAAGGTACTGAGACGCGTGGTCGGCGAGCACGACCGTCTCACTGGCTGCATCGTTATTCCCTGGCAATGGCGGATCGAGAAAGCCAAGCTGGAACGAGCGGTAGAAAGGCAACGAATCCCCTGAGGGCGTCGCGAACTGGCGTCGGCACTCGGCTGGATCCACACGGTAGAGCTGGGCCGATACCTGTGCGAAAAGTGTGGCCATTCGCTGCTCCTTTGGTGGCAGCAGCCAGCAAGGTTCCAGCTTGGAGGAGACTCGCTGGTGCTGCCAGAACGGACTTGCTGGTCCATCCGACGGGATGCGAATTTTGAGACGCAGCATGTCCTTGGGCTCACAAGATAGCGTGCCGTCGCCACTTCCACCAAGCTCCGAGGTCTTTGCGTCACTCGCTGTGCCGACCAGCGTGGCCGTCGCCGTGCGTCGAAGCGACTCGCTGATGAGCTGCTCGCGCTGGGTCTCAAACAAGTGAGACCTTAGATACTGGACAAACGTTCGCGACTCCATCTCGACTGCGTTTGCTCCAGCACAAGATGGTATCAAGTGTTGTGGGAAGCCCACGTTCGCTACGAGTCTCGCAGCGATCACCAGTCGCTCACGTCGGTCCTTTTCTAGATCCGACGGCTCGACACCGCGTGGGGTCTCCCAGCAGACGCTGTGCTCCCATGAAGATGCGGGGCTTTGCGTGAGAAAGAGCCGTACAACGCGATACACGTGCTGGTTCATGTAGAATAGAACCAAGAGCCGCTTGAGCAGTACGTCCGGGACAAGCACCGACTCGTCTATGGGGGGCGCGAGCCGGAGCGTGTCCACGACGTCATGGAGAATGATGGCACTCGAGAGGTCGGCGTGGCCGAGCTGGTACGCCGAGCGAAGACCACGATGTACAACAATCGCATCGATTAGCGAGACGAGCAGCGCGTCCCACGGCTGCACTGCCTGTGAGGAGAGATGCAGAGACTTATCCTGAGCTGGAGTGTCCAGTGCAAATCCCTCGTGACTAGGAGAGGCTTGGTCGACCGCGTCCAGCTCGCCGGGGTACCGTCTCGCTCGATGCACTGGATATTCGTCCGGCGTGCTGATCATGTCGCGACACTGGCTCAAACTCCAACGACCGAGTGTCGAAGAGAGTTTCCCACTGGCTGAGACGTCCAGTGCGTCTACCACTTCGTACCACAGCTCGTGATTGTGAGCGCCGAGCACGACGCAGTGGCCACGGCTCGTAAAGACCGAGTCCCCAGGCGCGAGCCCAAAGGTCCCTGCGACTGCGTCCCGCGTCGCATCGATTTCAATGATTTCGCCGATATCGACTTCGCGCCAGCACAACTGTGCCTGCTTCCACGCGCGCCATTTCGATTGGGCGTTCTCATAGAGAGAGGACGCTCGTGGGTTCCCTACGTCGGCATACACAAGCAGCATGCGGGCTGACTCTACCAGCATTTGTACCGACGCGTGCTGAGAGGTTTGCTGACTGAAATCCGACGACTGCGGCACAATCAGCGTGAGCTGATCGTCCTTGTTATACAGTGAAAAGGCCGGGTACCACTTGCACCCCATACGTCCAGGCGACGACGTCGCGTCACTTCCCCTTGTACTACCAGTCCCAGTCGCGACGTGCAGATTCGTCGCGGCCACGCCCAGACTTTCGCCATTGCGGCTATACGAGAGCGTGCGCGCGTGGCAATCCAGCGAGACTTGAAGCAAATCGCCCTGTTTGAAGATCTCGCCGTACGCGTGGAGCTTGGTCTTGTTGTGCCACACGGCCTTGTTGGCGAGAAAGCCGTACCCAAAGGCGTCGCTGCCCACGTAATTGTCCAGACCCGCGTCGCAAGTCGAGACGCCAATGAAAATGTTTTTCGAGACGCATGTGTCAATGCGCACGTGCCAGTGGTGGACACCTTCGTCAAAGCCGACCGACGCACGCACCGTGTGCCACTTTTTGTTGACCTGGTTCGTGACTGTGCGGTTGCGGTTTGACAGCACGAGGTTCTTGCCGGCGGCGTCACTGTCCAGTTCAAATCGCGGCGCTCGGGGCGTCTGCACGTGGACGGCTTGCGTGATCGTGGTGGTCGCTTGGTCTTCTTTCCCACTGGTGACTGCTTCGGCTGCGGTTATGGGACTGGTCGATTTCGTGATGCGGATCGTGTAGATCGAATCGGGCGCCAACTGCCGCAGAACGAGTGAGCCGTTGGTCGGGAGAAAGTGCGGCACGC